>JAIUND010002947.1:0-18629 GCA_034699125.1 Gisinianus flammeolus | reverse complement strand
AAGCGACATTATTGTCCCTCATGACCTGCTCTACAATAATGTCGCTTGACCCAAAGCTCCATCTCGAATACGTTGACCTCCAGAACAGGTCAGACCCGGTCAAACGAAATTACGGAAAATAATTATAGTTCGTTTTTGAACTTAACAGACGATATGTGTTTTTTATGTCATGACTATTAAACAAAATGATTCAGATCTCGTGACATAATAATAATAAAAGTAAAAAAAAAGGTTGGATTTTTTATTTCATTATGTTTCCATTCCAGAAGATTCTATTACGATTATTATTATTATTATACTATTAGATTTTGAGGGCAGATACTATTTTAATGTGTGTGGAGAAAATTGAACTCTTTCGTCCTCGCGATGACTTTCTCATCGTCACATATCAATTTAAATTCATATAATCCTGCTTCGTTTTCCTTTTTTCGTTCATCAGAGAGAGAGAGAAAGCGGAACGAGAGTTTTGTAGGCAGTTGGAGTTTGGAGAGTGAACACAACTGCTTGCGCACACACAGATCCACATTTTTCTATATATATTGCGCATCATCTTCTTGCTCTTTTCGCTTTCCTTTTCCTCTCATCTCATTTACATTTACGTTTGCATTTGCATTTGCATTTGCAAAACACAGTCTTGTTTGCATCCTGTTTTTCGTCATTCCATTCAGAATTTCATGCTCAAGTAATTTATTTTTTTCCGTGTACTTTTTATTAAAATTTATTATATAGGGAATATTTAAAAAAAACAAATATATACTCTCAAAACCACAACTCACAAACAAATAAAAAGAGAAATTCGGTGAAATTCATTTTTTGAAATCCCAACAGTTGTGTGTTGTGTGGGCCTGGAAATTGGTGAGGGGAAAAAACAGGTACAGTTTGGTTTCTCTTTCATTTTCTTGCCTCAGTGTATATATCGTCTGTGAAGTTCACAAACGAACTATAACGATTTTCCTTAATTTGCGCAAATACTACAATATAATACGACTGCGTCCGTCTTTGTGGGTAAAATTCTGATGAAATTCAGGGTGTCAGAAAAGGTCATGGCAGACAATCATGTCGCAGGACCCACAGCCCCATCTCCAGCCATTTGACGTTTGGAGCAGGTCAACGAAATTAAGGAGTATAATTATATAATTCCTTTGTGAACTTAACAGACGATATATATATAGTAAAAGTCTTTGTGTCTGCTGCGAATTCAAATTTCAAATTTCAAAGTAATGTCATTTTGATTCGTGCGGGTTTTTTTAAAAAGTCATTTTAGACAAAAATGTAAACGTTCGAGCTGTTTGTGATGCAAAACATGAACAAAAACTCCCATTCATTTCCCCGAAATTCTATATCTAAAATTCCTTTACAAATCCCCGCAAATTGCAGAGACATTATATCATCAACAAACAAAAAAAAAAGCGGGTTTTTAAAAAAAATATATATATATATGTGTGTGTGGATTGAATTAGGTGGCGAATGCCCTTGAAGATCGATATTCGTCGATCTAGTTTGTGGACGTTCTGGCCTTCCACTTTTACTCAGAGTCGGACTCGGAGGATCCGTACGCGGATTTCGTCAAGCCCAAAAATTCTTACACCGCCCCCAAAGAACCGGACGTGACCAAACACGTTGAGAAATTCTTAAACTCTATCAAAATGAGTCAAACCTACATCATTGTGTACGACATTAAACACCTATGCAAAAAAAAACACCTCAAAATCCTCCATTAATTAATTAATTAATTAATTAATTAAATCTCTTTCCACGCTATATACTGTCCATCCGTATAAAAATAATTTTGACATTTTTTTGGAGTTGGCGCGCGGGCGACGATGTGATGTCCTTGGAATTTGGAATCGAAAAACCGTTTTTTACATTGGTTTCGCTTCCAAATTCCAAGGACAGCACATCGTCGCTGCGCGCGAACTCCAAAAAAAAGTCAAAAAATTATTTTTATACGGATGGACAGTAGAGTCTATACATGGAATTTTATTTAAATTCTTTGTTAATTAGTAATGATTAAATAATTTAATGAGAATTATAATTATTGTATAATTTTTTTTTTTTTTTTTTAAATTTTGATCAGGGCGAATCGGAATCGTCGTGGTTGGGACATTAATTTTGCTGGATTTGGTCGTCGTTCAAGTCAACGGACGGAAGTGGAACGTTTCCTCTCGAAATTCCCCGAGTTTGAATTGAATCCACAGACGGGGGCGCTGGAGTCGATGCATGATTATGAAGGGAATCCGGACGTGCCTCCAATTCTCATCATCCAAAGAATGCTCACATATCTCTCGAATGGGAGTAAAATTGCATCCACAGCCATGGCCATTGGCCCTCTCCAATCCCACATGTGGACCATTACCATCAACATTTAAAAAACAAAAAACACCATCACCACCATCACCGTTCATTTCCCCCGCCATTATTTTTGATTTAATTTTTTAATTTAAATATATCAAGTCGTGGATATAAAAAGGGACCGACTACGACTTTTCTCACCTTTTTACACGGTAATTATTAATTATGAAGAAGAACATGTCCTATTTTTATTTTATTTTTTAGAAACAGTTAGGAGTTTGGAAAAAAAATTGCAAATATTTTTCATTAATTGACAAATTTTAGTTAAAAATTCAAACAAAATAATTGAGGATTTTTCTTTCTTTTGATTTTTGTGAATTACAAAATCATTGAGATCCGCCGTGGCGCCAAAGTGGTCAAAAAAAGGAAAACTCAAATATCTTTTAATCTATGTAGAAAGTCGTATTCGGTCCCTTTTTCTATCCACGACTAATTTAATCTCGTCCTCTTAATCTTTTTAAGACTTTCTTCACATTTAAACTGTATAACATTTAAATAGTTTAAATAATTTTTAAACATTTAACATTTAAAGTCATCATAATATGAAAATATGTATGTATGTACATGAATAATAAATGAATGTAAAAAAGACAAGCAAAAGTGTGAAATAAAACATGACCATTTTGCATTGAAGCGCGCGCGCTCATTTCCATTTCCATTTAATTAATTCCCGCTCAATTATAAGTTTAAAAATTATTATTATTCCATATTTGAATGACAGAGACACAGGATTCATTTCCTTATACACCAGCGCATATAAATGACTAATTAGTATGTATATACGTACTAAATACTAATAGCGCTTGGGTCTTGAGGATTTGGAGGGCGGCAAAAGTGAGGGCGCGAATCTCACTCACTTGCATGGAAATGTCCCGTTCGCGCTCCAGAAGATTCTTGACCTCGGTCCCCATGAGTGAGTCCAGCCCAAGCTCTGCCAAACTTGCCTTCTGCTTGACTTTCTTGATATTATTCAAACCCAATATCCTGCCCACCATTTCACTCAAGCTCAATTTCAAATTCAAACTCAATTTGAACTCCCCGCCACCAATTTCCCCACTCTTTAATTCATATTTTCCAACGGGCACTCGAGAGCACAATACAGCGGCGGTGATGGTGGCGCTGCTGCTGCTGCATCGCAATGAATTCCCGCTCTTTTTCGTGTTTTTGTCTTTTTGAAGTTGTAGGAAGAAATCGAGGGACTGTAAACAAGATTGGATGCCCTGCAAAAGAGTACCACCAACAATTAATAGAGTCGTCGCATCGTCCGCCGTGAGCTTGTCTTTAGATAGGTCTAGAATCACTCCCACGTCACCTAATAGAAATTACGCGGGGAAATTCAAAAAAAAAAAAAACAAGGTTCAAATTAAGTGTTTAATTACCAAAAACCAATCCACGTCGGTCCAATCATAGATAATAATAATATTAATAATAATGAGAAAACAAGCAGTGTTGTATAATTCCACTTTTTGGTAATTCTAATTCTAGGTAATTCTTAGGAATATGTACCTAATTCTGGGAATCGATTTCAAAAGAATTACCCAAAGAATTATACAAGACTGAAAACAAGATTAATTATATCGTCTATCAAGTTCAAAAACGAACTATAATTATTTTCCTTAATTTCGTTTGACCGGGTTTGACCTGTTATGGAGGTCAAAGTATTAGAGATGGAGCTTTGGGTCACGCGACATTATTGTAGAGCAGGTCATGAAGAACAATAATGTCGCTCAAGTGAAAATGAAAATCACCATATTTACTCAGTTTTTAAGAACATCGCATTATTGGGAGGCTCCATTTTGCCATGACATTTTTCAGAATACCAAGGGCTTTTCCAAAAAGCCAAGGAGCCCACCCTTAAGGCATGGGAGTTGTTCACGAGACCCAAAAAACAATCTGGTAGAAAATCCCTATCATAGTTTTTCCTGGGGAAAAATTAATCAGTCTTTATGATGCAAAATCCACATCACAGTTTTTCCTGGGGAAAAATTAATCAGTCTTTATGATGCAAAATCCACATCACAGTTTTTCCTGGGGAAAAATTAATCAGTCTTTATGATGCAAAATCCATCATAGTTTTTCCTGACTGATTTTCCACTAGAGTTTTACATGGTGGATTTTTCACCACAGTTTTATGATGACAAATCCATCAGTTTTTATAATGGAAAAGTCAGTTTTCAATTTAATTTGTTTGTATGGTTTTTTTTGTGTTGGCTTTTCTATAAGAATTGTATAATTCTTGACATTTTGATTCATGCTTTTATTGAAACGCTTTATGCATCAGACACATTGGTTTGAAAATTTTCATTTCATTGTGCTTTAACATTGATAAGCAACCGGCAGTCCCATGCCTTAAGGGCACGTACCTTGACTTTTTAGAACAGCCTTGCAATTCTACACGTTACATTGGTGCAACGAAGCCTCCCAATAATGTCGTTTATTTTAAATTAAATAAAGGGCATGGGATTTGACTGCTAGACCCTTGTCTAGCAGTCAAATCCCATGCCCTACGGGTTTGATCCTTCGTTTTCCTGAAAGGGGACACCATTCTACGTGACATAGTCAAATATGAAGGCTCCCAATAATAGGGAAGCGGATAAATTGCAATAAACGTTTTTTTCGGTTGTGTTATGACGGAGGTGGAAATGTCGACACTATTTCGAATCTCGACGATTTCAGACAGCATAAATGAGAATTTGGTCTTAAAATTTCGAATTTTGACGATTTCCGACACAATTCCAATCTCAAGCTTGATTAAAAAATGTCGAAAATGCCGGAAAGTATATCCGGGAAATGGCTGGGGAATAAATATCAGGAAATATTACGTTGCTGCCCCCAAATCCGAAGGAACTGACGCCGACAATCCCACCGTCCCAATTCGTATTTTCCCGCACCACCCTCAGTCGGCCATCCACCAGTCCTGGGATGTTCAGATTGGGCGATTCATAATGTAAATTGGCGGGAATGCACGGAGTTGCCCTCCGTTCCATTGCCAATATGACTTTTGCAATCCCACAAAGACCACTAGATGGCTCTGCATGACCCATATTAGACTTGACAGAGCCAATCAAAAGCGGACGGCCACCCGATGGACGACCATTACAAAAGAAGTCTGCGATGGCATTTCCCTCTTGCTGATCTCCTGCCGGCGTTCTATGAAACACATACATAAAACCCAATCTCTCTCAAATCCTCATGTAAAAATCAATCTCTCCTTCGGCGCTCATTTCAAATTTCAAATATTCTCAACTGATGTCTCAAGACAAAAACCTCAAACTTTTGGGTATGTACTTCAAAAAAAAAATGTGTAATTTACCCCGTTCCATGAGTTTCGACGTAAATGACCTCACGTGGATCCACATTGGACTCTTTATAGACCTCCTCGAGGAGGGATTTTTGAAGAAGACCAGACGGGAACGTGACGCCCTCATTCTTGTAGCCATCCGCATTCGTTTTGATCCCCAAAATGGTCGCGTATGACCGCCTCAATGGCAGTAGTATTTCCTCATCAGGTGTTTGTGTTTGTGTTTTCCCAAATGATTGTTGTTGTTGTTGTTTCTGTATGAAAATGACGACGCAAGCTTCGCCTCGAGCATAGCCTTTTCCATCCGCGTCAAATGATCTGCATTTCCCTTCGGGCGAGAGCATGTTGAGTGTGTTGAATTGGAAGGACCAGGATGGATGCAAATTGAGCTGAACTCCGCCCACAATCGCTGCATCACATTCTCCCGCTTCAAGTGCCCTCACGGCGGAATGGAGTGCAATGAGGCTGGAGGAACAAGCCGTGTCCACACTGAAACTGGGTCCATGGAAATCAAAAGTGTAGGAGATGCGATTGGCAAACATGGAGCGGCAAGTCCCGAGGACACCATAGCCCGTCCCTTCATCCAGGGCATCCACCCACAAGTACTCACTTTCACTGCAGGATTCCCCAATGAAAACGCCTGTCCGGGAACCCCGGAGCGTCATTGGACTGATTCCTGATGATGGGGGCAACATTCAAAATTTAAAATATGTATTTGGTTCATGCCAGTGGAGCTTTAGTGTTGTATAATTCCACTTTTTGGTCATCCTAAATTCTAGGTAATTCTTTTTTCTATATATAATTCCACAATTCCTTACTAATTCTTTCTGCCGCGCTCTTTTGTGGTAATCCTATATAATATTCCTTAGTAATTCTTTTAGGTGAATACTTTTGATTTAATTCTATAATTCCAACTCGAATTCCAAAATTTCAGAATTTCCCCCCTTGAAAAATTCAAAAAATTCAAAAAATAGGGGTAACTCCCAATTCTTTTGGGGTAATTATTTTTTTGGTAATTCCAATTCCTTATTAGCAATTCTTTTTGGAAATTTTTTGGTAATTCCAATTCCTTAGTAATTCTCTTCCTACCGATGCTTTTGGTAATTCTATATAATTCAAGGTAATTCTTTTATTGTTCGTAATACCTACTTTTGGAATCGATTCCAAAGGAATTACGAAAATAATTATACAAGACTGCGCCAGTGTGTTGTGGGTTTTACTATATTAGTGAAATGATTGGTGTGGTGAATTCAAGTTCAAAATTTTGCTATATAGTGAATTCAGTATCTATATACTATCGAATTGCTAGTGAAATTAAGGGTAAATAATTACCGCGCGAGTGCTAATTCACTAAGTGAACAAATAATAGAGAGGTTGGAAAACCGGTCGTTATATAAGGAAAGCGTTAAAATTTGGGTGGGAATTTTTAAAATCATTCAATATTTTAATTTGGAAGTTTAAAAATTCCCCCCAAAATTTTAACGATTTCCTTATAACGACCGGCTTGCCAACCTCTCTATTAACCAAATTAATTACACAATATTCGTTTGAGCTAAACAATAAATAGCGGGAAATTCAAATTTGAAATTATATAAGGGAGCGTTCGTAAAATGACTCCTCGAAATCGGCTTTTCTCGACCCCTCCCCTGAAATCTGACTCTGTCCTAAAACAGGACACCCCTAGCCCCCTCACATGTCGTCGCATGTCCAAGAGCCTAAAATGACTTGACCCCCTTCCCCCATGTCCACTTAAAGTCCGACACCGGAAACACTCCTCCAAAATCAACTTTGAACTCTTAAAAGTCACGTCACTAAAAATTCCATACATATGTATGAAATTTTGATAAAATATGATGATGATTTCTGATTAAATGATTGACTTTTGTTCTTTCATTTCATTTTATTGTTTCTTTGGACATTTTGAACGTCCGGCTTGGCCAGACCCCCCTCACCCCCTCCCACATCCAGGCACGTCCAAAAAGGACCCTTTTTCTGAACCCCCTCCCTGCCCTGAAATCTGCGAGGCTCACAAAAATTGCTGACCCCCCTCCTTTAAAATACGGAGCGCTTTTTATGAACGCTCCCTAAATTGAAATAATTAAGTACCAGCGTCCATGATGGCTTCATGTGTGAGCTCCATTAAAATTCCTGGAAACATTAATAAAACTATCCTTAATCAGCATTAATTTAAAAGTGGGAAATGTTGAATTGGGATTTTAAATTGGTTGGAATTAATATATTAAATAATATATATCGTCTGTTAAGTTCACAAAGGAACTATAATTATTTTCCTTAATTTCGTTGACCTGCTCCAAAGGTCAAATGGCTGAAGATGGAGCTGTGGGTCCTGCGACATTATTGTCTGCCATGACCTTTTCTGTCACCCTGAATTTTTTCAGAATTTCCCCCACAAAGACGGACGCAGTCGTCGCATTTCCGCAAATTAAGGAAAATCGTTATAGTTCGAGTTTGTGAACTTGACAGACGATATATAAGGGAAATTTGAAATTTGGATCATACGGAGTTGAGGGCAAAGCTCATGAGCTTGTTTATGATTGACCCCTTGAAAGAAAGATGCATCAAATTTGTCCAGTTGTTTGAGTTTCCCGGAGGGAGTTGGAATTCCATAAAGTCCACATGGCCATCGGCGATCGTCCTCTTCAAAATACATTGGGATTTCGTAGGAATGAGCATATTATTAGAGAAATGGAGGTTTGAATGGCAATAAACCAATAAACCGATAAATATGTCCATATGTCCACATGTCAAGTATATATATTTGGATTCCAAAAAAATTTCGCTGTCCACAACTGTGGCTATATATATATATATATACAATATATAAATGAAATTTACCTGTGATCATATCAATCCCATTGAAAAGATTGTGTTCAAATTCAGCCATATTGTCGGACTCTGGGAATCGCCCAGAAATCCCTGAGATGACGACAACAATGTCCCCACCACGGCTCTTGTTCTTGTTCTCCATAATGGTTGAAATATATATATATATATCTATATCTATATTAATTAAGTATCTGCACACAGATTTGATATTTCAAATAATTCTGATGCTTTCTATTAGTATTGTTCTTTTACAGTTCTATATATAAATGTGACAAGTCCAGAATTCACTATTTTGAACATTGAATTGGTGAGAAAAATATAATAAATCGTTATAATACAAACCACACAGTGTTTACGATAATACATTTCGGAATTATAAAACTATATACAATAGTGTACATTTTTTTATTATATGCGTATAAATGAAGCGAGAGGCTTCACAAACAATGAGTGCTTCCAAACAAAAGATGCTGTCAGCCACATTTTTATTGCCCTTCGATTATTAGTATATGTACACTATATAGTTTTATAGTGTACAATTTAGTTCATGGCCGCGCGGGTGGTCAATTTCAAATTCCACGCATGCCTTTTTCTGGTATTTCAAATTGCACACATGCTGTAATAAATGCAAAAGACATCTGTGTGTAAACAATATGGAAATACGTTTAGCTTAATTATGAACTGCAATATGTATAACGTCTGTTAAGTTCACAAACGAACTATAATTATTTTCCTTAATTTGGAAAAATTATACATGTTATGTTAAAAAAAGTACAATTTTATTTTGAATGGCGGTAAAATACAAAATTTTTCAAAAATTGTCTAAATATTGTTTTGAATTTTCTCAAAAATGTTTTAAAAACGTAATTTTAATATTTTGACTTCATCTTGGCGATTCTCCGTCTATTTGAACCCCCAAAACAGACAATTTATATGTAAACAAAATTATCGGCTCCACTGGGATTCGAACCTCAGACTCGATAAAATAGCCGCTAATTGCATGCTACACAAGTTGCTAATTTATGTCAATTAATTAATTTAAAATATACTTGTGAGCTCATGGAAAACACTTAAAATTTTCAGGATCGATAGCCCTTAGTTTGTTATACACATGAATATCATAAATAAGTATTAGTATATGACCAAAAAGTTGTTTCTACCAGATCGATCATTACTTTTCTCGTGCAAGCTCCCCATAATATGTGGATTTATTTTAGAAAGCATACGAACTATGTATATATATACGAATAAAAATAACAACAGCATTTTGTATATTCTCAGTCAAAAATATAATGTGATTTGTAAAAAAATAGAAAGAATTTTCATAATTTGTTTCAAAAAACGGTGGTACATCCAAGCTCGCCATATAAGTGACTTACAAAAACTTGTCATGTGTGCTGTGTGTGTGTGCCCGCGCACGCAGGAAATGTGGAATCAAATTATTTAACAATGAAATGATTAAAAAATGTGCATTAAATTTCGACGTGCTTTATTTTGACATGTTAAATTGCTTCGGTATAACTTTTCAAAGAGTGATTTAATATATGTATATAGTTTTACACACGTTTTGGCATTCAATTGGACGATTGTGTTTTATGAAGATTTTGTATATATATTTTTTTTTTTGCTGTGTGTGTGCACTTTATGCCTTTAGATTTGCATGGATTTGGACTTGCTGCATTCCGATAAAATGCTTTAATTATGTCTGCAGCCATCTCTCCAATCATGATTGTCGGTACATTTGTATTCGTATTTGGAACTCTGGGCATGACGGATGCGTCTACAATTCTCAAACCTTCCACGCCATGTACTCTATATATATATATATATGTATATATGTTAAATCATGTTTGTATAAACGCAATTAATTTACAGATTTTAATTACATAATATACTGTCCATTCATATAAAACTAATTTTTGACTTGTTTTGGAGATGGCGGGCGGGCAACGATGTGATGTCCTGGGAATTTGGAAGCGAGTCCACAAGATAAAAAGTGTTTTCGCTTCCAAATTCCAAGGACATCACTTCGTCGCTACGCGCCAACTCCGAAAAAAGTAAAAAAATTCATTTTTGTATGAATGGACAGTATGTAGCAATGCCATATGTCTACATATATACACACTTAATAATTCAATGACAATATTTCCTATATATGGATTTGTATATATTCAATTTAAATCACCTCAAATTAGAGTCCACAACAGATTTTGGGATTTGGTTCACATTGGGCGTGACACCCATTTTGCAAGTGGATGTGGGATGCCAGACCGTGTGCGACCAATGTCTCACATAGCATTCCAAGTACGCATCATTGGACGC
Source organism: Gisinianus flammeolus (assembly GCA_034699125.1). NCBI lineage: Eukaryota > Metazoa > Arthropoda > Collembola > Symphypleona > Katiannidae > Gisinianus > Gisinianus flammeolus. The sequence goes on along the minus strand of JAIUND010002947.1, from coordinate 7,807 downwards.
ATTGTGGAAACTTTCACAGCCCGGCATGAGCGCATCTGTTAGTCTGGCATTGATGTTTTGCATTGCTTTCGTCTCTTTGACAAGCTTGAGGATAAATTTTAACCCTATATATATATATATATCGTGGTTTAAATAAATTTAATTTAATATTTGCATTAAATTTGAATTAAACCCCAGATTACCAAAACCTACTCTCTCGCGGTTTTTTAAAAACCGCGACTTTAAGGCGACAGAATATGAACGGAGACAGAATTCGTCGTATGTATAGGGCGGGTTTTTTTTCTAGTGTACGTATATTCTATAGTGACTTACCCTCCAACATGATTAATCTATCATCTGGATGACTAAGGAATTTCGGGTCAATAAGTGGTCGATCCTTTGGGTTGCTGGACTGGAGATTCACTTCGCCCATAGATTTGGGCAATCCCAAATAGAACACGACAAGAAACGCCGTCTTTCCGCCTTTAGGTTTGAAATATTTTTGAAGGAAGCCCGGTTCGAAGTCAAACAACCTCGTGAAAAAGTCAGCCATTTGTGGAGAGTCTAGGATTGCCATGGGTGTAACAAATTGATCAGGAAAAGCAGGGGCGGCAATGGAACTTCGAACTAACCCAACTGGGCCAAGGACTAAGCTAGAAATTGGTCCTGTAATTATACAATGGAGGAATAAATTCAAGTAGGTCCTTCAATGCAGCGCATATATGAATATAACTGAGAACATTGGTCCAGATCACTGCAGAAATAGACCATATAATTTTGCTCATGGTTTTTAAAGTACACACACGCATTTGCCGATATATCTTTAATTTCTGGATTAGACCTGATTTGTTGTACATGTACTCCGTGAGCGTCTCTACAGTCATTTGACCGTCCATAAACGTGTTACTTGCCAGTGCGCCATCATACCAAATAGGTCCAAAAAGTGTCATTGTATGGTCTTGGAGATTCCGACCAACTGCTGGTAAATCCACTTTACACGTGATGTTGAAAGACTCCAAATGAGATTTTGGCCCCACTCCAGAAAGCATTAAAAGCTGTGTGAAAAAACAGAAATGTGGTCAAAACAAAAATTATTTGTGGATTCAAATTACAGTAAATATTTTGTTTAAAGTAAAAAACACTGGTTAGACGGTAAAAAAGGAAAAACAATTCCCGCGCTGGTGAATTTTAGTATGGCCTGGCCATAGTTTGGTACAAGCTTTATAATAAATAAATATACCCTTGGACTGTCCAAAGCACCTGCACTTAAGATGACTTCCTTGTTTGCAAATACTGAATGAAGTATCCCAGCCCTTTCATATTCCACACCAATGGCACGGTTTTCCGAGTCTATTATAATCTATATAACGCCGTCGTAATGCAAAAATGCAATTCCATTAAAGTTAAATTTTTTAAGTTTTATTTTAAAAAATGTACATGCGAACGTCTTATTTTTGGCTGACATAATATATTTTTACCCGATTTGCGGTTGCATAAGCTTTAATAAGGAGATGGGGATTGTGTATTTTGGGGAAAATATAAGCCTTGTACGCAGACCATCGAGCCTCATCATTTATCGGAAAGTCCAGTGGATAGAAACCTATTTAATTTTAAAATCTTGAGGCTCGTAGCTATATATGCATTAGCATGAACAGTTATTGAGTAGGTACTCTCTGAATTTTGTGCATACCGTAAAACTTGAATGAAAAACCAGCTTAAGTTCACAAACCAATACCTCAATTATATTTGCCTAGTTTGCTGGCTAGTTTTAAGTGATGTAAGCCAATTTAACGTCATGGCATTGAGGGATATTTGTTATATCGATAATTTTAGGAATTGTGTTGCAGTAACAAAGGTTTTTAATTCAATTTCTTACCTCGTGATTGTTTGTGGGTCTTTACTTTCACTTTGATGCCCATTAGAGTCACTTATATTGAAGCCAAGTTCTTCCCCCGCGGCCAACCATTCCCGTTTCAGAGGCATGTAACGCCCGAGACCCACAGTTAATGGACCATTTTTACCATGGTATTTGTCTGGAAACTTCAAATTATTTTAAATGACCATTTCCCACCATAACTGTCATATCAAATGTGTTATTTTATGGAAAACTTTGAACTGACCGTTTGGGAAAATTCCTAAATAATGCTCCATTTTTTTGAAATAACGGTTCACATTTGAGTACAGCCATTTATCGTCTTTCGTTTCGGCTGCCCAGCTATGAAAGCCTTGTGTATTTCCTCTTTGATACATCATATAGTTCAGACAAGACGATCCTCCAAGAGCTTTGCCATGGTTATAGAGAGACTCCTAAAAATAATTTAGTACATGTATATGTAGAACTGACCTAAAGTTAAAGTTAAGTTAAGCTTTATTTAGAGTCAACCACATTAGTGCATTTGCACTAGTCTTACTGAGGGACATCATCTATTAAAGAAGATAACTCTAATAGGATATAGAGATGGTGAGCCCTATATACTAACATTACGTTTGAATTCAAAATTTACTCCTGATTACAAAACTAACTCAATTATAAGGCTTGTGTTCGGTTAGTTTATCCTTGCTTTTTGGATAATTTTAATAATTCTGTGCATTAACCTAGGCTTTTAATTCAAGTCTTACGGTATGTGAATTGTTTTAAAGCGTTTGTAGATTCTCTACCTTTCCTTTAATTCCCTGGCAAGCATGTGTTTGAGGGACCGATTTGGTCCCTCAATCAAACACCATATAATCAAAGCTAGGGTGATTAAGTAACGGCATTGCAAGTGAAGGAATATCCGAAAGAGGAAATGGATGCCCGCCGGCTTCAATTAAAAGAACAGTAAAGTTGTCTTCCAGCAGCCTACTAGCTACGGCACATCCACCAGATCCAGCCCCAACTATATGTGAAAGGATCGAGCAAAAAATATTCATTTCATTAATAGTATTTTGTTGTCTGTGAAGTGTGCCTTTAGACATTTATTTGAATTTGAATTTTATTGCCTTTTGGGCCATTGCCCATAATGTATTTATGTAGCTAACACGTCATATTAACAAAATTTTCCACAAAAATTGCCAGGTAAACAGGTATCACCCTGTTTGTAAATCGTAGTCATTTTAATTTTGGACTACCGCTGGAGGAAAACACTTTTGCTTAGTATACTATTTAAAAGATTGATTATGTATAAGAGGCAGGAGGTGGTTGTAATCTAAGAAATTGGTTTGACGAGTTTGAAGGAGCTTTGATTTCCTTTTGGGATTGTATGATCGAATTTGGTTAATCGCATTATCATTTACAAGTTTGATCCCTGCTGTAAGGTCCGTTTGATTCTCTGTTATTTGTGCGGCTTGTTTGTTGATGAGTAAGATGTTATTTGGTGTCATAATTAGTTGTTGTACCGCTTTCAAACATTTGTAGACATATTGTAAGACTTAAATTAAAAACCGGCTCAAGATTAAAGGTCTATACCTTAATTATTGCCATATTTGTTAGCTGGTTTTATTTAGTGTAAACTTAGTAGACAGACTGAAAGAATTCAAATTTCCGGAGAACATACTAATGGTTTCATTTGATGTTACGTCCCTATTTACTAGTCTGACAGTGGATGACGCACGGGATGCAGTGGTTGAGCGACTAAACAAGGATAAATCTTGGAAATCCATGATTCAAACTAAACTGGAAATCAGTGACGTCTAAAATCTCCTTCGAATTTGCAAATCCAATACTTATTTCATGTTTGAAGAAAAACTTAACAAACAAATAGATGGAAGCTCTATAGGAACCTCAATTTTAGGAACGATCGCTGATATTTACATGCAAAAGCTAGAGAAAACGACAATTTCAAACCACTATAAAATCCCTTTCTGGGTTAGATATATGGATGATTTTTTAGCTGTCATCGATAAAGACTTGTGACAAGATTCTGGATAGAATTAACGGCTTTCACCGGAATATTCAATTTACTGTTGAAATGCAAGAAAACTTATCACTTCCCTTTCTCGATGTGTACATAATGCGTCAAGTTGATGGCTCAATCAAGACAAAAGTCTACCGAAAACCAACTCACACAGATAGATATCTGAATTTTAAGTCCTTTCATCACATTGCTAATAGAATCTCTCTTGTGGATACCCTGCTACTTTGAGCCTTTACAGTATGTCACCCCCAATTTCAAAAAAGAAAAGTCTTATTTTAAGAAATTGATATTATTTTTATTGTTACCACACCTGAGGATAAACGGATAGGGACTCAAAAGCTCGTGTACTTTATTTTAGTTTTTGAATAAGAAATATCCCTTGTACGCCAAAAATGGTTTTTCTATATAGTGTAAGATAATTTGCCGTCGTGTTATCGAGTTATCCTTGGTTTGTGCACAATTTCAAGAGTTGTAGACGAAGTAGCCTAGGCTTTTAATTAAGGATTTACGCTACAATGTTCATATATTTATTAAACCAATCTGTTTACTTTATTTCTTCCCGTCCCGCATATTCTAGTTTGTTGTCTTTGAAGAACAATTTCCGCAAAGTTTGATTTTTGTAGCTGGGACATTTGCTTTGCGGTGCTTACTTGGTTCGTCGTTGTTATAACAAACCCTTTCTTAAACATACCGTAATTAAGCAGTTATTTATTCCAAATGAAAGTGACTTACCGACAAGTCATATTTTCTGCCAGCATGGGGGTCTAGGAGGAATTCCTTTTCCAATTCCCGTTTTTGGTCTTCTCGATCAAACTCTTCAGCCAGCTGGTGCATTGGCGTCCCAGCAAACATTAAAAGCAAGTAGTGAAGAGCCAAAGAGACTGGATTTGCGTACAGGAGATGCATCTGAGTTTTGGGCATAAATTAATTACTGAATAAATAAAAAACATGCTCAGAGCGGGTTTAATTCAATGAAATCATCAAAAACGTTCTACGATGCGGTCCCATTTATCTGCTATATGGTTTTTATATGCTTTTCAGTTAGCTCTTCTAAAGTCAAATTGTAAATAGTACATGTAAATTTTGTCTTTATACAAGGAAAATAAACTATATGGGCTTTTGTTCATTTAAACAATAATTGTGGATAAAATATGCGTGCACGCAGGAAACTAATTAAAAAATGCTCACCTCTCGATCTGTGCTATATGAGAATGACAACTTTGAATTTTAAATTATTTGCCGAGTATTGCCAAAACTCTTACTGCTGTCGACTAAAGCCTTAACGCTAAGGACGTTAATCAAAGCTCTTTTAAAAATTGAAACGGTTAAATTCCATCTTTTTTACTGTGTAATAAATGTTAATCTTTTATACACACACACGCTTTGTTCATCCATATTTTGTCTGTATTTTCCTTTTGAAACGTTTAGTCGCTGTCAATAAATGATATAGCCTTTGCATAATATATATGAGGTAATATGCTATTCACCTTTCCCAGATTGGTGCTCGCCAAATTTGTTAGCACAGCTATATAAAAAAGGCATTCATCAAATTTACTGCTGAACGTAAAATTCGTCATGGCATGCGCGCATGAACGTTGTCATATACATATACATATATATTCAAGTCCAATATACTTCTTGCCTTTGTGTTTTGTACCAAATCCCTACACCATATAATCATAAGCCATATACATGTATTTTATAATTGAACCATCAAATTCAAATGTTTATCATCGTCTCTCAAGGACTTGTATACACTCGATCATTTCTTAAATAGGGGTGGTGGGAGGGAGAAAAAACCCGCAATCATATTCATATTATAGAGTTTGGTAAACCCGTTTTTAAAAAGGAAATCGTAAATATTTTGGTGGGATTTTTAAATTCGTTGGTTATGCTAACTTGGAATTTTAAAAATTCCTACGAAAATATTTACGATTTCCTTATTTTACGACGGGTTTACCAAACTCCTTAATATCCAGAAACTATCCAAATGTCCCCACTCTGTGTTACACAAAATGGAGAGTGCGCGGAGCATGAGGAAACACAATTTAAAAATCTCAAGGCTTTCGGCCAGGGAAATTGTATAGGCAAATGGCGCTATATATCTTTAATTGTTGCACTTTGGAATCCATTTTCGGATCCTAAACCAATGTGTGCATTCCAGATTAAAGCCATAAAGCGAATGAACTCAAAACTCCGAAAAGATATACTGAAAATGTTTGATGGATTGGGCAAAGCCAAAATCCCGGGCTTGATGAAATTCAGATTCGCCAGATTCGGAATCTCCGTATATTGTTTTATCCCACAAACCAACAATTAAATTTGAACATTGCATTGTTCAAAAACCCGAAATTCATAGTTTTGTACTCGGATTCTGATACCACACAGAATCGAATTCCCCATCATTTTTTATCCCAGAAAATCCGACGAATTTGGTTAAATATTTCTCGAAACCCCGGGTAAAATCCATCGGGGTTTGGACTTGGATTCCTCGTAATTTTTTTTACCCCGGAATCGTTAAAGAACAAAAATTACTTGGAAAGCAGGTCAAAAAACTCGGCTAAAACCGAAACGGGTGATCTAATTATGTCCATCTCCAAAATCATCCTATATATACAATGACCACACAATAAGTTAATGCGAAAACCCCAGAGTCAAAATCCGAAACTGTTTGAGAATTATCGTCGGACGGTTAAAAAAATTTACAATTGTTTTACAAACTTCTAATTTTTTTACATTAATTTACAAAGTGTATAGTTAAATTCAAACGAAATATATGATGATTTCTTTCTCGTGATTTTTGAATTACAAAATCATCGAGAAACGCCGTGGCGCCAAAGCGGCCAAAAAGGAAAACTCGAATATCTCGACTTCTAAAAAGTGGTATGTGGCCCGTTTATCCATACACAACTTCATTTAATAAACTTCGACTGAGCTGCATTTTTCTGGGACGAGATCTTAAAATGATATTAAAAAGCAGTTCAAAAGATGTGAATCAAAATTAACCGGTTAAAATGGAATTTTTTAATTTACAAACTCACAACTGGCATTTCTCACACGCACTTAATTTGAATTGGGAACTGAAATAATTTATACTATACGGAGCGAGTTTGCAAAACTTTTTACTTAGGTAATTGTAGGAAATTTTGAGAAATCTTAAGAATTTTCCATTCAATTAATTGCAGTTGAAAACAAGTCAAACTCGTAACTATACAAAATGTGTTGCAGTCATTTAATATGATATTACATACATATTGTCAAATGGGCAGGGTTTTAAGCCCAAAAAGGGTATAAAAAACGTGACTTGTCCGGATGCACCCCAAACTCTGTTTGCGTTTCATTTATTTGGAGCATAGCTGCCAACACGACACCCACGATCGTGGTAGACCCACCCAAAAATATCACGATCGTGATAAAATGGGGAAGCAAGTTTGCTGACATGTAAATTTGCATATGGAACACATTTGATTTTTCGAGCACTTTTGGTGGACATGGCAGCAATGTTGCTGCATATCAGAGGAAATTTGATATGGGATTTTAACATTACAGCAAGTTTGCTTGGTCAAAAATTTTTTTTGTTTTTTTGACCTAACCCTTTGGTCACTTTTTGAAATTTTGAATTTTTTTTTGAAAATTTTAAATTTTTTTTGGAGATAAATACGAAGCGGCCTTCCCTTTAATTCGAAGTGACCCTCCCTTTAATTCAAGGTGACCCTCCCACGGGTAGCCCTCCCAAAAATACATTTGACACTCCCATTCAAAAATCATATTTCGCCCTCCCTCTAATTCAAACTGACCCTCCCAAAAAATACCAAATGACCCTCCCAGTAATTCAGAGTGACCCTCCCAATAATTCAGAGTGACCCTCCCAATAATTCAAAGTGACCCACCCATAAAAAACCACATATGACCCTTCCATTAATTTAACATGACCC
>JAIUND010002946.1:0-18637 GCA_034699125.1 Gisinianus flammeolus | reverse complement strand
TATAGGATTATATATATAGGATTATATATATAGGATTATATATATAGGATTATATCAAGAAGAGAGCGGGAACCCTTGGTGGTGGTGGTGAGAGATTTTTTCTCTCCTCATTTTATAATTTAATTGTGTAAATTTTACTGTTTTTTCATATTATCCGATATACTAATACATTACTTTGTGTCCATTTTTCACTCTGTTATCAAAATTATTACAGTTTTATACATATTTATCGTTAAAAACACAAAATTTTGTAAACAAATGTGAATTTCCAAAACGACAGAAAGCATGGGAATTAATTCAACTTTTCACGTAAGAGGGCGGCACGGAGGCCAAAGTCATAGAGCTCTGAACAAGACTACGAGTGGGGGAAACACATCCTCATTAAATAATAATTAACTAGTGAGTAACCCTGTAACATTAAAGAGAATCCTGTGACCGAATCCTGTTTCTTTGTCAGCCATTATTTCGTAGGAAGGGAGATTTGGTTCTCATCAATCCCATTCAACACCAGAAATTGGCATCAAAATTCCCACATCCCCTAACCGACTGCAAACATAGAAAATCCAAGGAAGAGGATGAGGAGACTGGAGGAGAAACTGCGAGGAGATACGGCCTAGGAAGTGGATGAAAATAATCAAGACATGGTCTCTTGGGCGGCGGTTAAATACCGTCTAACCCGGGGTAATTAGTTGTGGAACGTAAAGTGAAGCACCCCCAGTGAGCCTCCCGTAATCTACCTACAAAAACTGTCATCACCCTCAAAGCGACGCCTGTTTTTTGTCAAATCATACCTAAATATTTTAAATATAAAATCCACCCGCTCTCTCACACTCGAATATGTAGGGTTTTTCCCGTTATCGGGTTTTAACGCCGCATGTTCGAGTTTGTATTGATTGTAAACTTGATGAAATGTGTGTTGTAAGGGCGAAAGCCAAATCGACACAATAAATAAAACCCCTTATCTATCTACCTATATATAGGATTACATCCAAATGCATCATTCTCGGAATTGGGGAAGTGGTAAATGGGAAAATGACCTGGGATTTTCATTTGTCACTATCCCATCCATTCACTGTCCATCTTCATTCAGTTTAGAAATTCCTATCACACATCATAGCTACTAAATCGTTAAAAGTTTATAAACATTTTGCCGATACATAATGTCAACTAAAAAACGAATTGCGTTGACAATTCAGCAAAAATATCAAATTGTGGTACAACTAGAGACAAAAACACAAGCTGACGTTGTAAGGGAGACAAAAAATTCTAAAAATGTTGTCTACACAATTTTCAAAGAGAAAGAAAAAATAAAATCGTTGTATTTTGAGGGAAGAAGTAAACGTAAAAGACTAAAATGATGAAAAAATTGAAAATTGGTTCATATAGCTAAGCCCAATACTGCAGATGAGATGTTTAATCATCTCCATAAATTAGAACTTTGTATTCATGAGCAGGAGCTAACTGTAAAAAGAAAACAGCTACAAATAACTGATTTTTTTAATTCTCAATGAAAATATTACGATATGTATTTACTGTGTCAAATGTATACTTAGTCTATTAAAAACTGTCATGTGCAATGTGTATACAACACAACAAAGCCCAAAAGTTTCTCATTTCTTTGACTTCGCTTTTAAGGGACATTGGCTACAAGGGACAACTTTTCCGTGTTTTTTGCCATCCCTTATACACGATTTCTACTGTAGTCAATATTTAGTAAATAGTCGGCGGTATTGTATTGCTGGCGGGTAAAAGGTGGGGCACGAAATGTTTTTTTTGACTGTGCTTTTATGGAGTAGTCCGCCCGTCAGTCCGTCAGTCCGTCCTTTTGCTCCAGACCATGATGGATGGATAGTTTGGATTGGAATCAGAATCATAATGGAATCGGAAATCAATGATTAGTTAACAATAAGATAAATCTAAAGGAATGGAGGAAATAAATCGTATACGATGCGTCCTGAGTACAATAAAAGGAGGAAAATATGAACGTAGTAGTGCATCGTAGATATTTAATTTATATATCTGCATAGAAATGATGATGATCATAATAATAATTTAAATGGTGGATGGAAGTTATTGTTTCATTGTGTGGAGTGTTAAAATCATCGTTCGTACGTATATCGTGAGAGTATTTAATGTGTTTTTTCCCAGGGGAAAACAATGGAGGATATCAATTAGTAAATTAGTAAATTATGTATGTACTTATGTAAATATGTACACATTAGTTTATTAAAATTAATACGGCACATGTTGAAAATGTTCAAGTAGAAAATAATCTCTATCTATCTGTGGATAAAATATTCATACGCATGTTCCGATCCGTTCCGTTCCATTCTGTTCCGTCTCTTTCTTGCACCCCCTTCAATGACAATGGAAATTTGAATCATTAAGAATGAAGGATTGATTGATTGATTGATTGAAGGGTTACGGACGGACGGATGAAGGATGGACTTTCCTACCCACCCGCATTTATATCTACTCGTTCGTTCGTTCCTTAATTCGTTCGTATGTACACACTATTAAGTATTTAAATAAATAGTAAATCAAGGTTCTATAGCTAAATATTATGTAATTATTTTTCCACGCAATCCCAAACAGTAACAAAAGATGATATCAAAACAAATCAATTCCTACCATAAATAAATAATTACACTAGTAATTAAGTATGTAACTAAGAAATCCTCAATAAAACTTAATACACAAAATTATCTAAAGAACCCGACCAAAACCTGGATTTGCATTGGTCAAATGTCAAAGAGTCCAAAGCATTATGTTCTCATCGTCCTCGTCGTAGTCGTTTTGAATGTAAATTCTATTTTTAAAAAACAGCCTGGCTAAAGGAAACGACTCGTCAAGTGTTGAACGAGTCGATCGGACAACTGAAAACACGAAGAACTGGATTGGATAATAAATTATAATAATTAAGAGATAATCATTTGTGGGGTATTTAAGTATTTAAATGTTTATACTATGGGCTACTCCATAATTCTCTGTTTCTACGTTCGTTCCTTCGTTCCGTATTGTTCTATCATTAGTTTGTGTGTGGTTTTATATATCGTGAAAGATATTTTGTCAGTCGGTGAAATAAATGTGATTAGTGTATAGAAGACGAATGGATAAATACAAAATAAATATTGTGATATAGACTCTTTTGAAGTTGAAGGACTATTTGACATTATCAACGGATGAGTTAATGTGTGGGGTGTGGGGTGGGGTGGGGGGTTGCTTATTGGAATTTGTTGCCCTTCTTGGAGTACTTGACGAAGACTTCTTTGATGGAGAAGCTGCATTTTGGGTAGATGGTGGAGCAGTCCTTGGTCGAGTTTTTCCCTTGGAGGATCGCTTCCTTGTACTCTTTCAAGTACGTCTGGATGATGGTGGGCATTGGGAGCCCTTCCAACGTGTCCATGAACCTGTCCATCAACATCCATATTAGTGTTAGTACCAATCACATCACATCACTCATTGAGCAATATTGTGCATGCCTCACACCAGTGACAAGAGTAAATAGTGGAATGGAATGGAATGGAGGGAATGAGTCAACTTACGAGAAAGTGCTGGAGATTTTGCGTCCAGTCTCTCCAAAATCGGCTTGCTTTTGTTGTAACTCGCACAGGGCTTTCTTCTGACAGTCCAAACTCTGAAAGTCAAACTTCTCATACGTTTCCTGAGCCATGGAAATCATTTGCAAAACCCGACTCCAACTGAACGAGGTATTTGAGTCCAACGCCCTGAAATACCAACACACAAACATTAAGTCATATATTTGGAGGAGATGAGGAATAAATGTCAACAATTATTGGATCATGGACGGAGAGAAAGAGAAAGAGAGAGAGAGAGAGAGAGAGAGAGAGAGAGAGAGAGAGAAAGAGAGAGGAAAAGGCTGATGATGATGATGTCTCCATTGACAATGCCTAATCTCATGTCCCCGAATTCGTAAAGTCCTTGGATCAGCCAACATACAGACAGACGGTGAATAGTGAATAGTGAATGATTGTGGATAAATTGTAGACTCTGTACAAGGAAAACAAACAACTGGATGCTGCAAATGACAAAAGGGAATTGTAAACGGAGGAGTGAGAAGTGAGAAGAGACAAGAGACTGACTGACTCCATCTTCAAAATCAACGTTTGGTATGATTTCACACGCAAAGACAACGAATTAATCCCACAAGCTAAATTATTTACAAATATTCGTAAACTTTCAAGTTTTAGTTTTAAATGGAGAGAGAATGTAGAAGCGTGTAGAATTAGAATTAGTGAATAAAATCAATAAATGTCGTCCTCCGATGGATTGCCCATTTAAAATGTTCCTCATTGGAGGAAATGATGTGTAAGGAATCAATGTGTCGTAAGTCAGTAAGTATGTATAATAATAAAATGAATGGAATGAAATGAAATATGGGGGGAAGTGAAGAAATGGAGAGTAGAAAGATGTGTGTGTGTGTGTGTGATTGATGAATACCTGGCAGTTTGGTACTGGGTGTAGGCCTGGCCTTGATTGGGATATCCCGAGTAATAACCGGAAGTGGGATTGTATGCTGGCGTGGGATAGGATTGATCCGAAGAGGCCCCGCCGAATATGTTGGGTTGGATGAACCACCATACGCCCACGCCCAAACCTGCAATGATGAACAGCGTGGCGAGGGAGCCGCTGATGATGGTCCATGCATTTCCGCCGCTCAGGAAAGTGTCCCATCCATGCGTCTCCGTCAGCGTCACCGCCTTGTCCGCTGCCTTGTCCACCGTCCCCGCCGCCCCCACCTCCTTTTTTTCTTCGTCCGCTGGGGCCGCCCGCGCACAACCCAACACGAGCACGAGCGCAAATACAACAATGAAACGACGAGACATGATGATTCTGAGGATGTTTGTTTGTTGCCACACTAATTTAATCACCTAATCCCAAAATCACTCACAGACAGACAGACAGACGAATGGAGAGACAGAACTTTTCCAACAACTGGAAAATCTATTCAAAACCGGTGGAAAATGCTTTTGAAGCACGAGGAGCTGAGCTGAGCTGACACTTGACAACAGAGAACTTGGAAAATAGAATCACGTAAAAACGAGGACGACGAGTTTGAAATTGTTTGTTTCTGAAATTTGGGGTGTATTTTTGTATGTTTTTGTATCTGCTGTGTGCACACGTTGACGACGGTAAATTCGGGGTGGAAATGACTTGGAATCTCGTGAGCTGGCTTTTATAGGGATCTCCATCTCCATCTCCATCGCCATCCAGAGAACAGCCAATACCCAACCAAAAAACTCTCCCCCTCACTCTCACATCATAATAATAATAATAAACAGAGAGAGAGAGAGAGAGTGGGAAAAGAAGCATCTCGCAGGTAAATGGATATGTATGCTATGTGTGTATGTGTATGTGTGTGTGTGAGTTGAGTGGCCAACTCTATCTATCCAGTAGTCGGTCGGTGAGTGCAGGTAAACAGAGAATAGAGAGTCGAATCGAGTGGAGTCGAGAGGGGAAATACAGAGACGTTGCCTTGCCCTTGCCTTATTGTTTTGACCAGAAAGGAAAGCGCATAGGAAACTTCCACAGAATTGGAGAGAGAGCGAGTGCATTGCACACAGTCACACAGTCACACACACAAACATTTGACAAATAAATACTTTCTATCTTCAAATAAACTTTGTTTTCCCAACCAACACCAACTCTGGCTCATATGCACATATTACTTATTATATTTTATACCGATTCCCTATCCAATGTCTATGCAGATGCATATTATGCAGATGATATTCACTTCCTACCAACCAAACAAAGGTAATAATAATAATAAATGGAGATGTAGGATAGACGGACAGACAGACGGACGGACGGAGCAGTCGAGAAGAAACAAAGAAACAAACACATTATTGAATTATGGATATGGACGAATGGACGAATGGATTATTATCATATTTGGACAGTTAAGTTAAAATATCCGTCAGTTTATGAGTCATTTGATTTGGAATGAATATCTATCCCAAATCCATACATTACATACGTAGTAGCATAATATTATATCGTATCGTACATCTTGTGCCAATGCAATCTGAATGCATGGATGAATTCATTCCTCCCGCATTCATCATTCATCATTCAAACAATAAATAAATACATAATTCGAGTCATTTCTCCACCGTCGTCGTCGTCGTCGCTATGTTTTACTGCAAGTTCATCTACTATTTATTCCTTGGTCAGATCCACGTCTCAGATCCAGCCAGCCATGGTTTTTAAAAGGCCCACTTTCATTTCATTAACTTTGTCGTCATCGTCATCATCGTTACTCTTGTGTTTCTCGGTTGGAATAATCTCCAAAGTCTGTCCACCAATTAAAGAGAAGAGAATATTGATTGCAGAAAGTTGATCCATTTCATTTCCTAAACAAACACTTTCCTCTATTTCTGTTTCTGTTTCTGTTGCATAAACATAAACAGCATGAATTAGGATCATCACGTGTCACCTGCCTCTTCATACACGATGGCATCTTTATTCTCAGGGAGAGATGTTGTTTTTCTGTTCTTGTGGGTACTCTGAACTCTGGTTCAGCCTTGACAATTATTTACAATCGACTCTTCTCTCGCTCTCTCTTCTCTTTCTCTCTCTCGTTCTCTCTTTCTCCCTTTATTATGGGAAGCCCCATAACTGGAAAATTTGATTTCAAGGTGGACAAGCTCACACTTTGTATTTTGTTGCTATACACGGAAAACGCTCCGAGTATCTTTCAGAATATTCTACTCAACGTTAAGATGGAAAAAAATGTTGATGCTTTGTGAGTGTGTGTTAGAGTGAGAGAGATGGAAAGAGAGAGAGAGAGTGAGAGAGATGGGGAATAGAGTTTAAAAGTTGGAGGAGGTAAGTGGAAGAAGTGGATGAGTGCTGGAGACGGAGTTCAAGGTGAGAGAGGAATGAATAATCGGAATCCCGTTAGATTCCTTTCCTCTTTTTGTTGATCCTTCCTGGACTCGCTCGTTCACTCACATTCGTATTTATCAGTCAGGTAATCCCATGTAACGTAAGAACAACACATCTCCAATCACTCCTCGCTCCACAACGTTCATCCCGGTCAAGGCTACATTCCGTAGACCCCACCCATTCCCTCCCTCACTCCCTCCCTCCCCCTCCTCTCTTCTGCTTTCTTTAAAAATCCTCCCAGATGCGTGTATCGTAGGTAAGTTACCTAAGGTAACATGAGTGAAGAGACACTGTTTTTCTTTCTCTTTCTGTTCCTTCTTCTTCTATTTCCTATTGTGGTTGAAATGGTCTCGAGGGTCTCCCAACCAACCAACCAACCAACCAACGAACGAACCCTCCTGTGATTCACAGGTAGGCATACGCATGTATAGGCAATAGGCATGTATAAAATCATACACGAAAAGCCATGAACATGAACAATGAACCCAACATCAGACAAACAGACGGACGGACGGACGGACAGAGGAAAATTCATGTGAGAAGACGGACGACAAGTTGAGTGATATTCACCACGAAAGGACTCTCCAGCCAAACGTGAAATCCCTTTTCATAATCATGAATGATGCGATGCATCCATACTAACAACTAACTAACTAATGGAGAATACAGGTGTTTTCCGTTACTCCGTCCATCCATCCATCCATTCATCTCATGATGATCCATGATGAGCATTTTAAAAAAGTACACACAAATCTCGTCTCTCTCTCTCTCTGTTCGTATATGCCCGACATCAGGAACTGCATCTTGAATTGAATAAAGTTATTTTATCTGTGTTTTTCCATGGATATATTTTATCCTGCTCTGACCAGTCTCACCCCACCCCATGCCACGACTCTTTACCTTGCACTTCTTCAATCTCAATACCCACTTACCCACCCACCCAACTATAACCAACCAAACGAAGGAACTGGGGGGGGGGGGGAATTAGATCCATCAATCAATCCAGCCAGCCAGCCGCGTGCATATTATGGGATTTCCTCCGAATTCCGTCGGGCTAGTTTTAAATGCTTGTTTTTTAAAGGGAGGAATCATTCTGTGTATACATCTGGCCGTATGGAGACAGGAGACAGACTTACAATTAGTGGGTAGGTACATAATAGTACATATAGTTAGGATAAGTACTTAAGTACTGAGTCCTTATCCTTATCCTTATTCTTAGTCATTTATATTCATGATTCATAATGTGTCTGCTGAGGAGATTCCCTTCCCTTTTACGGCAATCCCTACCAAATCATTGACTAACTGAGAAATGGAAACAAACGGCAAGGCAGGGAAAGAGCTAAGAGCTGCAACGCTCAGGCGATGAGGAGCGTGAAATAAATGCAAACGCGATGGGCTACGTTTTAAAACTTGGTGGCAGAGAGAAATGTGATGGAAATGAAAGATGGAAATATGGAAAGATGGAAATATGACTGACCTCGTTTGAAGGAATTGTGGCGGTTGCCCCGGCTGGTTGATGACGACGATCGGACGTTGCCCGGATTTGTCTTTTGCTTGTCCATATTTCTGGCCGTAGTGATAGTAGGACAAGGCCACCACCGTCCAAAATATCCACCCAAAAACCATCCCCAAATGCAGGAGAGTTTTGTCCAGGGGCAGCAACGAGGCCGTCGACATCTCTTTCTTCTTCCTGCAATCCACATTCCACATTAATCTACATTCACCGCCCGTCATACCATTTTCCCAGTGAACGACGACGACGACGACGATGGAATTTTACACGTCCTCAAACAATCCTCAGCCAGCAACAGCTCAATTACGAACTTGTAATTTTACAAATGAAAGAAATATAACATACTTTTTTGGGGGGGGACTCGGCGGCGGAAGTCCCGGATGATTGAAATGTTGGTGATGCTGTTGATGGGGTGGGCGAAATGGGGCCAAGGGATTGTGGTGCGTATGCTTTAAAAGGGCCGGATGTGCAGGGTCGATGGCATACTGCATATAATTGGAAGAGGTTTCGATGTTTGAATTGCCGGGGGATTCCTCCTCCCCCATCGCTCCATCCGGGAACGGCAGCCCAAGTCCCCGATGGAAATTCGCCAACTTCTCCTTCTTCCGTTTCTCCAATACTTTTTGAATGAGTTTCTCCTGTTTGGTCATTCCATGTCCATGTCCATGTCCATATCCATATCCCAAACCACTCCCAGCTCGATCGTCCTTCAAGAACATGAATGATTTTTCTCCGTCCGTCGTCGTCTGGGTGCGGAGAAGTTGGGACGACGACGACGACTTGGAGGCGCCATGATTATTCCCCTTGGAAACTCTATACGGCTTTTTCGTTCGCTTCCTCGTCGTTTTGGATTTTGAAAGTTCATGGGAGTCTTCCGCATCTTCATCCTCAAGTTCTTCTTCGGATGAGGACAATTCGCCCAAGATCGTCCCGAGTCCCGACAAGCGACGATTGTCCCGGTGCAAATGAAGTGACCCCGATCCTTTTATCGGGGTCACAGTGAAATTGTATGTGGTGGAGTTCATGTTGGGATGATCCGAGCAAATGGACACGCTCACACACACAAGCAGGAAAAAGAGGAGGAAAGTCACGAGGAGTCCATTTCCAAACGTTGTCCTCATTCTGATTATCTAATTATTCCTTTCTTTCTTCCTTTCTTTCCTTTCCTGATCGATCACTTATTTTATGGGGCAATCGTAAATCGTATTTATACGGGCATCTTCCCAACGTCAGCACATTTATTCAATCTCATCTTAATCTTCAATTTATGTGGGAAATCAAAAGGAACTGAATGCGACCGCCGCATTCAGAAATGTCAGGAACAGGACCGACGGACGGACCAACCAACGGACCGACCGAACGACGGGAATTGGAAAATGTGGCACGTTGGGATGATCCGATGAAGGAGGAACACACGCACTACACGCACTGAAAAACGAAATTGAAATTGGTATTCGGTGGAATCAAATGAAAATGAATGAATTGGATTAAATTATTTGTCTAGAAAATACAAAGCCAGCCGACCGACCGAGAACCAAATTAATTATGTTTCCTTGTAAAATTGCAGGAGGCGACTGACGCTGACGCTGACGCTGGGTGCTCACGAAAAAAATGGTGTGGAAATGTGGTCTGGCAAAACTAGAGTAGCGACTGGCCGACCGGAAATGACATGTTTTTAAATCCATGTATGAAACAACTTTTTGCCACCCACCCACAACTGTGTCTGTATGTGTAGAGAGAGTGTGAGTGAGTGAGAGAGAGAGAGAGAGAGAACGGGGGAATGGGAAATACGGAACGGACGGATGGATTACCTACATAATAATTTGAATGGAGAATGGACCAAGGGAAAATGGATGGAGGTCAAGGAAGACATGAGATCCACCAGATATAATTTGCGACTCAATAAAAACGAGGGTTGCTGCTGCTGTTGCACATATTAATTTCTGCATATGAATGCATGGATGAGATTCCATCAACAATGAGCCATTAGATATTATTATTACGGGCAGGATTACCCACACATTTCCTCACGAGCCCAACCAAACAACCAACCAACAAGTGCGTATGAAATTTCATATCTTCCTTTTGTTTTCCCCCATTCATTCAACCATCTTTTCATCCTGGCATAATATCATCATCATCATCATCGTCGTCGTCATCATTATGCCACTTTTATGTAGGAAAATGTGAACGGAAATTCAAGGAAATGAGTGCATGCAATTTCTTGACTTGACTCTGTCTGTTTGTCTTTGTGTGTGAAGTAAACCAACCGCAAGTGCGGACGGACGGACGGATGGACGGATGGAATTGCATTCTCCATCACCACAATACCAAAATACCAAAATACCCCACTTGATGATGTTTTTCTCTTTCATCCGCCACCAATCCCATTTTCATTGACACCCTTCAACTTTAATGCACCGTCTCCGTTCGTTCGTTCCTTCGTTCGTTCGTTCGTCCATTAAGGAAAAGGGACAAGTCTAAAAAACTCGTAGATATTATATTGTGGTAGGTGCAATGAGGCGGACGCGGAGGAAACCCTCTATTCTGCCTTAATTCCCATTTCCAATGGTGGAATTCATATCGATATTTAAAGAGTCAACCGTAGAAATGACATTTACGGAATTCATTTTGAATTTATTCAAAAACTCAAGCTTTCGGAAGATTCTGGAGATTCTGGAGTCAGGAGTACAAATTATACTAACTAAAATATACATTAAATCTCTAATTAAAGATATTGATATTGATCAGTGATCAGTGATGAGTGATCATTTCTCGATTGGAGGCGGGACAATAAAAAGTGAATGGATGCGAATGCGAATGCGAATGCTGGCTGGTTGGTTGGGTCATCCACAGTGTGTGATTGTCCCTTGCTCCGCAGATCGGATGCGCTTCCTCTTCAACAAAGTACCGGCCAAAAGGTTCAAATAATAATAATAATAATAATAATAATAATTATAATAATTGTGGATTGTGTGAGCAGTGGCGCCCCTCGCCGGATGATACCACTTTTTCTTAACACATTCATTCTCAGTTGGCTCGAGTCAAGATTTCAAATCCTTTTTTCTCACTTTTGTCTTTGAATTTTCTGGCTACTTTATTCGGGGGACGGAAGACGACAAGACAATTTGCTTATCATTATCATCCGGTTGAAAAATTGTTTCAATTGACCTGCGATGTGTGGAATGTAACGAACGGGGGAAAATTATATATTTCTGACGATCATCCGGATGTGCTAGAGCCAGTGGGCAAAGGAAACGAGGAAAAGATTGAATCTACGAGTGCAAAGCATCCGCTTTTTTGTTCGCCGCTTGCTTAAACTAATTGCATGGGCTTTTGCTCTTGAGGAAAGTGTCAGTAAGATGTTGAATTTCTTTCCTAATTGAAAATGTCAAAGTGGAAAGGAATTAAGAGAGAAGATCGAGAGTCAACTAATTGTACGTAAATGGTAGAAACAAGATGGAAACAATTTCACTACTAAAACATGACTGAAAAGTCTTGCTCGGTGACTTTGACTAGTAATTCTATTTCATACAAAGACGACGAGAATTGGAAATTTTAAGCAGTTTGGGATTTGAAAATGTGAAACTGGAAATAAATAGAATGAAGTGAACTTATTGTTAGCAAAACGGATATAAAAACAAAAACTATGAGACCATCAAAAAATGAGGGAGAATGCTCTGGTAGTTATGAAATGAAATGCCTGCCATATTTGATTGAATCATAATGTGGAAAGTATGGATGAATGAATGGATGGATGGATGGAAATGTAGGCATTTCAAACAAGTGCCCTGATTCATGCTCGGATGTGAGAGTCCGCACATGGAATATCATCATGATTATCATGAAGACGGACGGACGGGCGGACGGACGGAAGCGGAGGAGACAATAAAGAACGAATCCAGTTGATCCAATCCATTACACATCTTTCATAATTCGTAAGCAGTGAGTGGTCTGATGACATTAGATCAGACAATTCATCGTGCAACAAGTTTCTGGCATTTATTTGAACTAAGGACTGAAGGGACGGAGAAAGGACGGCAGGAAATGGAGGAAATGGAGGAGACACTTAATCGATAAACAAAGTTACACATCGTCTTACAAAGACTGCTTATAAATATGTACATGAATCATTATTCCGTGAAACATTTTCTTGTCATTGTATTGTGGGGGAGTGGGGGTGGGGGGAGTGGGGTTTCCTCCTTCCCCTCTCCACATATTTAATATTATCCATTGCTATATTCATTATTTACACGCTTGCTTCTATTATCAGTTGAATGTCCACAGACAAATGGAGGAGGAGAGTTGATTGCAGTCGAATTGCTAATCCCATTCCACATCATTGCCCACCATATTATATTATATTATATTCCATTCTGTTCATACAAGGGAAATAAATGTGAATGCACGAAATGTGGACATCCGGTCGAGAGAAACATTAAAATGATGGGCTGGGTACGCTGCTGAAGAGTTGCAAGTGGGTCGGTGGATGGATAGACTGTGGGGGTTGGGGTTTGGGGGGGTTGCTCAATTTGCGATGAGGAGGGGAACGGAATCCCAGGCGTGTAACGTCTCATTGAATTGATTCGCAAAGTCCATGCTGGATCGCCCATTGGAAAAACTTTTCCCCGGTTTCCCGCTCGTCGTCGTCGAGTAGACGCCAAAGGCGAGCGTGTCATTAATATTCAGGTGCTTCTTGTAGTTGTGGGGGGATGGCGGTGGGCGTCTCCTCCGCCTCCGCGTCATCAACGTCTCCTCCGTCCCTTGGCCATCACTCTCATTCTCCTCCTCGCTGTCTTTGTCATTCTGGATCTCCTCAGAATTGTGGAGCTCCCCCCGCCGTTTCTCAATCCCGATAGAATTGCCCTGCTGGTCATTGACGTTATGGATATGCTCCTCCTCCTCTTCTTCTTGCTCCTCCTCCTCCGCCATATGGATATTGGGATGACCATGACCAGAGTAAAGGCCTGGACGATGGAATGCGGAATAACTCCCCTTGGCAATGTTCACAATGTCACTGTAAAGTCCTTTGATTTCAGTCCACAAATCTGGCTCGGCCTCTGTTGACGACGTTGACAGTTTGTCCTGGCCCGTGTCCTTTTTCCCACCCGTCACCGTCGTCGCCGTGCTCCCCGCGGTCAGCAATGTCGGGAGGAGGAAGGCTATGACCGCCGACAGAGCGATTAGACCACCCAACAAGAAGAATGTGGATGTCCATGAAGAATTCTCCGAGGACGAGGACGAGTGATGATTACTGGCGGGGGCGTAATGTCCCCCGTAATTACTCTGATAGTAATTTTGCCCCGCGCCGAATGCCAAATCCGGGGATGAAGAGTGGCCAACGGGATATACGGACGACGATTGGGATTGGGATTGGGCTGCTGGGATTTGCGTCCGATATGGATTCATGTTCACATCGTGATAAACATTGTCCGATCCCTCCGCCATGTAGAAATTATTCCGTAGACGATTGGTCGTCATTTCCGGTTCGGGATAATACTGAATGATGCCCGGATGATTGGTCGGCGTCTGCTGTAGTCCTCCTCCGCCATTATTGTACAATATCCGATCTTGCTTCACATTGAAATTCATGGCTGGCGACGGTGGCGGTGGAAGGAAACCATTCATTTTATTTGAATGTGTGGACGAGAAAGACTGCTGCTGGTGGTGGTGATGATTCGGGTGACGAGTGCCAGCTGGATGCAGCCTCATCGTCATGGGCGGGCCATTCAATTTCAATTTCATATTCATGTTCGCATTCGGATTCGGATTGACTGGCGGGTGCACAAAGTCGGATTGATCCGAATAAACGTTGAGATCCGTCTCTGGTGTGGACGGATAATCAGGATTATAATTATTTTGGAGGGAGGATTTCTGTTGTTTGGGGAGGAGACGAAGGGGGGGCCGTCCCCCGTTTTTCCTCCGTTTCGGGATGGTCGATGTATAGAAATCCTGATCGGGTTCAAAGTGACGGAGAGGAGGGCCCGCTAAATCCAGGGGACTCGCTTTGAATTGGGCCGTCGTCGAGTCTTCTCCTTCCATTGATTTTCCATCGCTCTCCTGATTCGGATTATTCCGGTGGTAGGGATTTGAATTTGAATTTGGATTCTGCGCATAGATGACCGTTTTTTCGGTGGAGGAGTGTTGGAGGGGTTCCCGGTCATGCTGACGATGGTCCATCATTGCCGAGGAGGAGTATTCCTCAGTATCCGAAAGTGAGTCCATGGAGACGCCATCCACATCCTCATAGCTGAACGTCGTGGGTGATCCGGCCGAGTTCCAGTCTTGTCCCCGTCTCCGCGTCGTGTACGGTTTCCCGACCCAGCCACTCGTACTCATCGAGATGTGGGTGGGGTTGGGGGATGTTGGAGGGGATGGGGATGGAGATGGGGGTGGGGGTGAGGGTGGGAGGAGAAACATGCCGTGACCTTGACTTTCTTGAGCCAGTAAATCCTCCATTTGATCCAGCGCTGTGAAATTCTCATAGGTTTCGAATCGTTCTTGTTCCAACTCGTACAATCGATGATTCCGGATGTTGGGATCCGTCACATGATTCAAATCCAATCCGTGTTGTTTCCCTTCCTTTTCTTTCCCCTCATCCAGACGAAATTTGGAGGAGAATTTCGGTTTCCCGTCGGTCGTCGTGAAGGTGAAGACGGTGGCGGCGGTGGGGGAAGTTGACGTGGAAGTTGACCTCTCTCCAATTTCATCCTCCCCATTCATTTCCGGATTGGAGTCGTCGTAGTTGGGTGTTGGTGGTCCCCGTCGATTGTTTCCATGTCCATGTCCATCCGTCTTTCGATTGTTGTGGAAATCTTGATGGATTGGACGGCGGTGGGGGGCCGCCAAGTTCATGTTGGTCAAGAGCTCCAGCATGGCGGGGTCAAATCGTCCCTCGGCCGGTTTCAATTTGGCGAGGAGCTTCTCAATTTGTGCGATATCGGTGGGATGTTGCCCGTTGCCATGGAGGGATGAGGCGGAGGAGGCCGGGAAAGCCGCCGGGAGGAGACCCTTTAATTTATTCAACATTTCCGGCGACACGAGGGATTTCATGTTGGGGCGGGAAAGTTTCCCCCCCGACGGCAGGGACGAACTGTGCGACATGAGCGTCGAGAGAATGTCAAAACTCATGACCACGGGAAGAAGGATTATAAATAGGGCTAAGAATAAGGAGGGGCCGCCACTCACTCCCCGCACACTACTCCCCTTTCCCCTCACCCCCACCCACATCATCCCACGTCCTTTCAGTCCCATCTTTCAACTTTCCTTCGTCGTAAATACTTTTCACAGTTTATCCAGTGGAAGATTGAATTTGGATGGAGGAAATGTGTGACTGGCTGACTGGCTGGCTTTGGCTCAACACTTTATCAACATAATTCGAGGAACAGTAATTAAAATATGGAATCAATGAATCAATCAATGACACTCGGCAGTGTTTGAATGTCTTTGCGGGGGTTTTGTGGCGAAGACTGCCGGAAACTGACTGACATGTGCAGGATTTCCGCCTGCACTCCTCCACTCGTTCACTATTCTCCACTAAACGCCACGAATGTGGCAAGAACAATGAAGGACGATAAAAATGAATGAAACTGTTGGGGCAACTGATTGGATTGGATTGGATTGCTCGTCCTCTGCATTCACTTTGACTTGATTATCAAATCCCGCATTTTATTCCTTCCTTTCCGACTCCGTTTTCGGAGAACTGGGAAACGAACGAACTGCCTCTTGTTTTTTATCGTTCCTTTACTTTCGAGTTGAGTTGAGGACGGATTAATTCTGTTGGAAGGGACAAAGCAACACAACGCAACGGAACACAACACAATGGAGCACTTGAATTTAACTTGTAATGTGGTAATCAGAGTTGATGCGAGCACACTTTTCACACGGCCAATCCAACGGGCTCATCATGACGACTTGGGGCTGCCACGGATGGATCCCGTCCCTTCGCTTCCCGTCCCTCACAAAATCCGGAGTGTAAATTATAAAATGTGCTCACTTTGGAATTGTTATATGTAACACTTTAGTGGTGGTCCAATTGGGGAATTTGAAATGTGTCCTTATCCTTGTCGTGGATGAAATGAGCTTGCGATGGATGATGATGCGGCTGTCCCATCAAAACGCCAAAACAACAATAAAATGAAATAGAGAAAAAAAGGAGGAGGAGGCGTTTGGAGTGAACGAATGTGTGAATGTGTGAGTGAGTGAAGGATTGTGCGGAGTTGAGGAATTGAATTGAATGAAATGGCAAGAGGCACCATGATTAAGCAAGCGGAAATAAGAACGAACGAACGAACGGACGGGAATTTATCCTCATCTTCAACTCCATTTCAGTCAAATTGCGAACATGTGTGTGTGTGTGGAGGCAGGTAAGCGTAGAGAAGCGCACATATGTTACATCATCTGTTGAGGAGGTGGGGGAGGGGCGGTGGGGCGGAGGGGCGGTGGGGGAGGTTGGAAGCGAAACGTAACATGTTGCCCAATCTCAATCTGAAGGGATGATCATCAACATGATGGCAGGTTCAACCTCAGGCACGGCATTATCTATGTGTTCATGCTATGTTTTATGGGGGGAGATGAACGGTGTGGGGATGAACGGTGATGAGGGCATCTCTTCTTTATCTTCATCTTCATCTTGATCATCTCCATCCAAATAAAATATCTGCTCCACAGTGTCTAATGTTTCAATGTATGATATGCGAGAATAAACGAATCCCTTCCGCCATGTACAAAACGAAATGGATACGATGATTCCTGTTTATGTGAAGGATGGAAATACACTGCATTGGCTGGTTGGCGTTGGCTTCTATCCATCGCATCATTCTTGCATTGCATAGTTGACAAGCCATGCGAATCGGGAAAAACGGTCAATCCCGTAAGAAAAAAGAAGAAAGAGTAACGTCTTCTCCCTTCTTCTTCTTCTTCCTTCTTTCTCTCTTTCTTTCGCTCTGACTTGATGGCCTCTTTTTCCACCGTTCCCCCCGTTTTGGGGTTAACCAAACTCTGAAGGGCGTTTACATTGTTGTAAAAAGTGTACTTAGTTTGCAGTTTGGAGTTATACGAGCTGTCGGTCGGTCGGTCTGTCTGTCTGTGTGTCTATCCAATCAATCCATCCATTTGCATCTGCATCTGCATTACCAAGCGAGACGCGGCCGACCGACCGACCGACCCACAGAGACAAACAAACAGAAAACAGACAGACAGACAGAGAGACAGAGCCCCGTTTATTCTTTCGCATCTTCTTCTTTATTTGAATCCACTCGATCCAACGACTGCACGTTCGATGATCAACTCGAATCCTTTCTTTATTTCTTTATTTATTTCCAATTCTAGGTTCTTTGATAAACAGATGATGAATGACTAAATGGATGAAGATTGGTGCGGGGGTGAGGCGGAAACGGTGTGTGAACATGTCATCCCTTTCCACTTATCATCTTTACGGCCACAATCTAATCTAATGTAATGTACTGCAGCGCAAAGGCAAGCACACGGACGTTGGCAATTTGCAATCAAGTCAAGTAAAGTCAAAAGGGAAGCGGAGGAATGAAAATAAGAATAACAAATGAGTCACCATGACATTGAAACCCCCATTAAATCTGTCAATCTGTCAATGTGTGAATCTGCCTGTGACACGGAAATAAATGCATTTCTTGTGCCAGCAGATGTTCCATTTTTGGTTTTCCCCTAGATTTGTCATTCTCTGCCGTTTCACTCCGTCCGTCCGTCCGTCCGTCCCAGAATCCCTCCATAAAATTGTCATATTAATTTGGCTGTCGACTGAAATGTCACTCGGGCCGGTTCTCTCTCTCTCTCTCTCGTGCCTATTCATGATGGATTGTGCAAAATGTCTGTGTATATGGAATGCAAATGTGGGTTTCTTTCTTTCTTTCTTCTTTTGTACGTTCCGTTCCTGTTGTTCTCCCTTCCACCCGGCGTAATTCAATTCATAAGGAGCAATTTTTTGGGCATGCAAACAAACAAACAAAAAAACGATTAAAAAACGAGGAATGGTAATTTGTTTATCTGCCATGCCATGTCATGCAGCATGGCATGATATATCTTATCTAACCCCCCTTATATATTATGGAGCTCTCTGTCTGTCTGTCTGTCTGTAACGCTATTTTAGGAGAACGGTAAAAGATAGAAACATGAATCCTTTTGCATCTTATAGGTCCGGGGTCAGCTACTCTAAATAGGAAATGGGGGCCGTGGGGG
>JAIUND010002945.1:0-18638 GCA_034699125.1 Gisinianus flammeolus | reverse complement strand
GAAAAAATTATTGAATATAAAAGGAAACTTGTGCATGAATTTATAATTGGTCCATGCTTTTGTACACACATTTATTACATGCATACAGTTGAAAAATGGAATTGAAAGTATAAATATAGAAACCGCGTAACGGTGCTTCTTGGATTAACTGCGACTGTGTGTCACGAGTTCAGGCTCATTTTATCTGTAGGTATACTTAAATTCATTTGTGTTTATAGACATTTGTGGGATAAAATCGGCAAAAAACGGAAGCATTTGAGATTTAAAGGGTTTTTATGTGCAGTAAAGTTTGATTTTTACATAACCTCAAGTTTTTAATTAATTTAGAAACAGCCTGGTAAAAATGACGAGTGAAAAATTAATCTCCCCAAAGGGCTTTGTCGTTTCAGTTCTCGCTATAGTATTTCTCTTTGGAATTCTTCATATTAAAGGACAGTATCTGTATTTGGGTCGATGCTTAAAATACCCCGTGCAGGCGGATTTCAATGTAGAAAATGTAAGTATATTATATAGTTAATTTAGTCTAATTTGAATGTACTATACTAAGATTTCAAAAAACAAAAGCTAATTGATTGATTTAAAGTATTTAGGACGTTGGTATACAGTTGAGCAATATGTACATTTCGGAACGGCAGCTATTTGTGCAACATCACATTACTATACGGACAACAATACGACGGAAACATTTGGGGCGAAAAGTTTTCTCATGGACAACAAACAGTTGACGACGTAAGCAAATTTCATTTTCAGAAAAATTGATATGATGGAAAACGTTTATTATATAATATAAAACTTATATTTTCTTCCTCACGGTCAGACTCGGTTGGACAGTGGAAACGGATTTGGCTTCGCTTCGAAATGAATCTGAGCCAGCTAAATATGTAATTACTTCCCCCACTGAAGAAGCAGGTACTTTACAGTACTTTATTTTGCACATTTTAAAACCCGCGTTTTCATGTTTTCTGAATACGAGATGTGTGGGTTAAGCGAATTTGAAAATATAGTTGCAGATACTTCGAATCATGTAAATTACCAGATATTGGAGACAGACTATAAGAATTACAGTCTCACTTGGTCGTGTACACGAGCAGCAGCTTTTAATCTTCGTAAGAATTCACAGTTCAATAAATCTTATCCGAAAATAAAATTAGAAGCATTTGTGCAAAAAAAAACAAGTAAAACTAATATCATAAATTTTGTACGAATTTCCAGAAATCATTCGGTTTTTATCAAGGACACCGACGACAAATAGATATTCTCGCCGACGAGTATATGATAAAATGAGATCATTGGGAATGAACACACGAGTTATGACCAGAAGTCCACAACTATTTTGTCCCAGGCAATATGACTAGGTAACTATATCCGGAGCATTATGTGCGTGTTTAAAGAAAAATCGAAAATGTGCTTTGGAATATTCATATTGAGCAGTTGTGAAAAAACAGTATTTTTTTATTTCAGCTTCTTTTTCACTTCGTTAAATTAGATTATTTCATGATATATAAAGTTGCGAACTATTTTACAAAATGGGAGTCGGATTTTTAATGCTCAGTTTCATGCAGCAGAGGTTTCTTTGAATCTCCTCCACCTATAATCAAATATTGTGGAAAACGTCATTAGCTATATTTATAGCAGGAATAAATAATTGTGTAATCAACAATTCACGAAATTAAAATGTAATTGCCTCTTGTAGACGACGATATGCTGCTTCAGCGTCAGCAATTGGTGCCGGATTTTCAATAAAATCCTGTAGTCTGATGGAGCAAGCAGTTACCTAACCACATCCACAAAATATTATAGCATAATATAATATTTTATTTTATTACTATATGATATAATATATTTATTATATATAATTTATGCATATATATAATAGTGACTTGTTTTTGAAATTCTTCCGGAGCCATATGTACATATCTAAACAATTTTTAAAAAAGTATAAGAAAATTAGACTTTTCATACAAATCCTGTGTACTATATACAGATATTCACATTGAAAAACGCACAACAAATGTATACAAATTAGTTATTTTGAGAACAATCAAAAGCGTACTGAAGCGCTTCCAAAATTTTTGGTTCATCTTCTTGGACAACATCTGTGGAGATGCCGTATGGAGGAGCAATCAAAGAACATCGGCCTGGCCTACGTCCGGCATTCTGTAAATTCTTCGTCTCAAACCTCCATTTTAGTAGTACTTCACGATCCCTGTACAGAATTACATTGAAAGACTAACTAAAATAACAAAGACACCAATTTTTGTATTGTAGGGAGCAAATTAAGGTTTTGGCATATATTTTCTCACTTGATCCGTTGGAGGATGGCATCTCGTTGATTTGCAAACTTGCGAAGGATTTGTGATCTCATTTCTTCAAGAGACTTATTGATTATTTGTTTTTGACTCATCCCGTCATAACTGGCAAATTTTCCAAGACAAAGAATTTGTAAAATGCATGGTATATATATAGTTATAAAAATCTCCAGTGTATAAGGATGTATGCTTGAGCAAAATAATTTAGGATTTATATACTCACGGAATATCCCTCCACAGATCATTGGTGTATTTGAGATGAGAAACAGTTTTACTGTCCAAATCCCCAAAGATGGATGAAGATTTTTTAGTCCAAGCCACCTGAGACTGGGAGCTTTTAGCCTTGGATACTGAGTGATACAAAGCTTTTGTAAAATTTGGCAAATCCTTATTCTTCTTAGCTGAAATTCGGGGACTAAATAAATCTTTGTCTCTTTTCCCTTTTCCGTGTCGTTTCCTAGGACTTTTCCCGCTACCCCTCTTTGTTTCATTGTCTCGTTCTGATTCTAATGAGTCCATTCCTATATATTCATATATGCATATAAATATGAAAAAAATAGCCTTCGTATTTAATGCTGATATTTTGACAGGAACTGTGGATACTATATATTTACGTTTTGAAAAGTTGTCATATTTTGCGCTGTGGACTAAATAAGACCGAATTTCATCAGTGCCAGAATCGATAACTTGTTGTGGAGGGTCGTGTAATGGATTTGATCTCAATCCAAGTGTTTTCAGTTTTGTTGCGTACATTCCTTAATAATGTTGTGACGCATTCAAAGAATCTTAAAAATCACAAAATAATGATAGTTTTCTTTTGAGATTTGTATTCCTGTGTAATTACCTAATGAATATGGAAGGCAGGTAAGTCGATTGTCTTGAAGCATGAGAACTCTCAAGGAATTGTGGGGCTTAGTAAAAGGAGGAAGTGTAGAAATTTCATTGAATCTTAAATCACACCAGGCTAAATATGGAAGGTCATCAAAAAAATTAGTCGGTAAATCCCTTATTTTATTGTCCTGTAGGTAGATTATCTGTGCAAAAGAAAATAAAGAAAATTTCAACATTTTATGCATAGAATTCCGAAATACACCGGCGGCGTTTTCTTTAATTTTGTACAGTGTATTTTAGTATTTTATGCCGATATATGGAAATTGTATTTAAAAATTCAAATATATTGTCATTTACTTTCAAAGGCCGATACTCAAAGATTGATTTGGGGACTTCATCTAGGCCTACATTATTAAGTTCTAGAGATCCTTCCGAAATTTGTTGATACCATTGATGTATTTGTGACGGTTTCATGGGGCCTCTTGTATTTTCTTTCACATTTCTCTTGACTGGGACTCCCTCCCCTCCAAAATGCTCTATGTCCATATTCGCACATATCCACAATCATTTTACATATCTATCAACTTTTCTTGTATTCAATGTAGAAACACTCGAAAGGAAAATTAAATTTACCTTGTAATGTTGGATTCAAAGTTATTTGCTCTTCATCGTCTTTGTCCACGTAGCTGAGACTCCGATGGCATGTCGCTGTCATTAAAATATGAACAATTTTTCTTATTCTATATATATATTCATACACTCGAATCACTTCTTTTTTTTAGCAAAGCTTTAATTTACCTTTATCACCGTCAGCTTCCATGGTGGAAATTGAAATTTGTGTAACTATATAGTGTAACTAGCTAGTGTGGAATCGTCGTCATTGTAATGTGAAATGGACTTCCAGCTCTGTCTCCCTAATTATGATACTATTTTATCGATATATTCTAATACGGCACGACACGGGTAACATGAAATCAACGATCAAACATCCAATTGAGAAATTCTCAGTGAGAATCAAAACAGCGATACAATGCTAAGATTTCCTGTACCGGTGCGTGTGGTGTAAGTATATATGTAGTGGTTACACGGATCATGGAGAACTGACTATATGATGAAGAGTATTTATAAATAATAAACAATATTTTCTATAACGATATATAATTATGTTTTCTATTTGGGGGGATATGTGGAAAGTAATGGCTTGGATTCCATTTTATGACTTGTCAATGTACTGCGAGGAAACATTTTCGAAAAGCACTGATCATTTTGTGATGAAACCGGTTGCGTGTTTTAAACTGGAGAATTATAAAAGAACAAGTTCTCCACAGGTTTAATTCAAGTACATAGTCTTTATTTACAAATTGTGAGCACAGCGAAACCCTAAATTAGAAGAAGTTGAATCCCATGTACCTTTAGTTCTAGCTCCACATCTATATCGAAAGCAATGATTGCGATGACACATAAAGCTCCCTCCTATATGTACATAGATTCGAATTTAAAAATTTAAGCTGAATCAGGAAATACACTATAAAATTACAGGTACAAAAAAATATTGGCTTACCTTTCTGAACCCGAACGGGTGATAGTGAGTTTTTGTCCCAACTACTGAGGGAAAACGTTTTACAATTTAAATTAGCTGTCACTTTCATTTGAGGGAAAATTTAATATCCACACATAGATCAAATGTATAAATGTATATATCGTAAATTGCTATAGAAAACTTTCTTACTTCTCTACCCACTCCCACACATTACCCACCATGTCGAATAACCCATAAGAATTTGGTGCAAATGTGGATACCGGAGCCGTCGTTTCAAATCCATCCTCAGCCGTATTCGTTATGGGGAATCGTCCTTGCCAAATATTTAGCCTTCACCAAGAAATGCATACAGGGGAAAGGACAAGTGATATACCAAATAGTACTTAGTAATCATTGCATTTTTATATTGCATACAAACGTACATGTGCTTCCCAGATGACTTCAATGAATTTCCCCATGGGTATAGACAGTTGTCTAGTCCACCTCGACATGCAAATTAAGTATGACTACTAATTAATAAATAAATTAAACTACAACTATCCTCATTCTTATTTTAGGTAGAGATTGACCTCCTTTCATGAATTTATATTACCTCGACATGCAAATTCCCATTGTTTTTCAGTTGGCAGCGAAAGTCCATGAAAATTGCAAAATACCTGAGCATCCATCCACGATACATGATTGACCGGATGTTGAGCTGTGTCTGGACTCAAATCACTTGCCCAAGTTATCCCCCATTTTTCAACCCACCACCAAGAAGCTGCAGCAGAAGTAGTATCTCGTTGTTTTGGCGAGAATACAAATGAAGTACCGAAATCTTGAGCCGTCGTTGTGTAGTTAGTTTTTTTAATAAATTTTGAAAATTGAGCTTTAGTCACTTCCGTTATATCAATCCAAAACTGTTTATTGATTGTTTCCTGACGGAGTGGAGTTTCCCCATCGCCCCGAATGGCGATGGATGAATTACTACCCATGTGAAATGTACAAGGGCCGAGGAGTACCATCCTATAATTAAATATCACAAATTCAATTAGCAATTACACATAATTATGTTATTGTGTACATTTAATAAAGTGTACGTACAATCTGTCACACCTTTGGGAGTATTTCCATTCTTGAAGAAAGAATAATTTTGACACATCTTCACCTTCACGAAAACATTTAGCTGTAGAAGAATAAAACTGATTTTTTCTCCATTTCACTTCACAGCTCCCCAAAAGTGCGCACAGGGTTATTAGAATTGGGGAAACAATATGAACATGATTTGATTTCCGTTTTATCTTGACCATTTATGATTTTGCACTATTTCAAATTTTGCAAAGAGTTTAGATTTACTCATGTACAGCTCAGTAGTTTTCAGGAGACTGAAACTGAGGGAAGTGAAATGAAATCCCCCAGAATCTGCGTTATTTTCCTGTGCCTACTTAATTTGACAGAATGAATGTTTAATTATATGGAATTCAATCACTAATGATTTAAATGCTTTAGCGCTAATGTACCCTTATCTTCTTTTATGCTTGCCTGAATTTGAGAGGTTACTCATGTCTTACCTATTCACTTTGAAAATACTGTGTCATACAGCCTGTATGTAAAATACGTTGAATACATTTAAAAGGTTTTCTTTTTCCTAATCACAACCCTTTACAAGTCCTATAACAATAAAGAACATAGCATTTCCATTAGTACTATGGATTAACGACGATACCTACAGGCAATTAAGACTAGTTTGTCTTTTATAACGGTTGGATTCGTCCATTTTTATTAATAATTGTCGTACCATGACTCACATTTCATGCTTTTTGCAAGCGCATTATAAATAATTTTTTATTCTACGTTTTATATTATGTACACTATTCCACAATTATTATTTTTCTTGATAAAAAAGTTCTTCTATAATGATATTATAGAAGAACAAAACTAACTTTTCCAAATTGCATTTCATTTTCTTTATCAGCTCATATAATTATAGTGTCAATGTAATACATATTGATGACATATTGATGACATTACAAACTAAATTATTTTCTTTTTCCTTACAGAACTACATATTACATGCCATAGTTATTTGAGTATCACATTAAGTAATTATAAACATGCAAACGAGCACAAATATGTAGAATATAAATTAAATGTACATGAAAAATCACAACTGTAACATTAAGTATGTTTTCAAGAAGAAGACACAAATCATGAATTGAACTTATCACTAATACTACACTATAAACAAATAAATACAAATGTACAAAAATCTTTTGTTTTTTAAATAAATCATCAGCTCACAACACTGACAATGAGTCCCGCTGAATTATTCTTTGGCTTTAATTTCCTTTCAAATAATTTCTGTTTTTGTGATAGAAACTCGTGTCACATTAGAGAATTTGTGATAACGATAAGTAAGAGAGTCATGCATATATATTATGCCAGAGAATAAAAAGCGTGTACACGGGTAACTCAAGCCTTACTGAGTACTTTGACGGCTTGCGCAAGCAAAATTTCCTTTCCACTTCCCGTATTTTGCCAAATTTGTCGAAGGGCATTTGTATCTTTTTTTAAGGCAGTTTGTTTCTTTTCCAACACTTTAATACTAAAGAGAACCCACACTTTTGGATATTCCTGATGCAGTGATTCACCCAAACTAACTAACCAATTCAAGTCCTTCTCTTCATTAAATATTGTCAACACAAAATATGCGAGGTTGTCAACCATCAATTTGAAGGATTTATCCTTCTTTTTCTCGTGGTGATGTAAGTTGAAGAGAATACCACTCACAAAAGCTTGAATCACCTACAGATAAAACATCAAAATGTAAATTCGGTACGCACAGACCACAAGAAATTAACAAGTTTTTAAAAGCTATAGGGAAAAGGTTAAATTAATAAATAACTCCAATTCATAATACATAACATAGACGTTCGTACTTACCAACTCCTTTGTAATTACGGAACCAGCCACCATGGTGTCAATAAAATGAGATGCTGCGGCTATTTCTGTAGATTTCTTGAGTTGTACGACGTAGTAGGGAAATTCACGGGCGAAAGTCAATATTTCTCTACCTAAAATAAGAATTACGATTGTTGTAGTTTAATTAATTTATTAATTAGTAGTCATCCTTAATTTTCAAATACAAAAGTTTGTCGATTCAAATAAAATCTTTACCTAAATAAATTTTAAAACGTTTCTGCATCCATTCAATTCGTGAAGACTTGACTTGTCCTTCCATTTTCATGTAGTCTTGAAAGATGAGTTGCAAAAATGTTTCTGAAAATACTGGAGTATTGATTGGTGGTATTTCCTGCTCCATGCTCTCGTTCCTACATTCTTTTGATTTCTCCACTCTTTCATTTCCACTTTCCCCAACTCCTGCGGCTACTGTTGCGTTTGAATGTATTTGAAGCTCATCCAAAACAGCTTGCTCGTCACTATTGGAGCTGCTCCATAGTTCCCATTCTAAACCTTCACTGTCTATGACCGTTTTACTGGGTTCCACATCTTCGTGTTCATCCCCTTTCCCCACGCTCATTTGATCATACTTTGGAATGGAGTCAATGGAGATCTTCTCTTGTCGTTGTGGTTCTGAACCCCAACGAGTCTCCTGAAGTTTAACTACATGCTAAAACCAAAAATTATAAAATGAAAGAGTACATTTTAAATTGAAAACATGATTATAATACCATATTACGATTACAGTAAAACGATTAATAACAAATACTCTAATAGTATGTTTACCTCAATAGCTTTTCGAATTGAGTCATTATGGTCAGAACGAGAACTATGAACTGCAAGATCATCATATGTGGATTTTAGCCAGACTTTAGTTGGATTCTCATAGGATTCGGAAAGTGGAAGTGCTGAGACATTCAAATTGGACGATTCAAGTTCCATAATATTATCATGAAGTTTTTGGCCCACAAGATTCAAGAGCTTACATGTATAGTCTAGATTAGTTTCTTCGGGTCTTGCTGTAAATATTTGGAATTCGCAAAAGGGCACAACTTTAGGTGACAATACTTCGTGATTCTAAATGCCAATTAGTATAGCTATGAAGTATAGACGTAAAGACATATTCTATTATTAATTATGGTAACTCACCAAGAAGTCTGTCGAGAAAAACTTTCATATCTGCACATGTAACAACGCCAGTCTTGAACAGTTCCACAATAAATTTTAGAATTCGGTGACTTTTATTACTCAAAATTGCTGGCGTATCCGATTTATTCACAAACATGGCATTTATTGAGCTTGAAATTGAACTTGATACAGAAGTTGTTGTTTTATTTTCATTCGTTGTTCCAGAGTTGGAAAAGAGAGCCGAGAATAGATTAAATGTCAATTCTATTAGTTTTTCCAAAAATCCTTTCAAGAGATCGTTATCCTTCTTAATTCTAGTAATCTGCAATCAATAATCATGATTATAAACAACTTCACTGAAAGTTAAAAGTAAATAAATTCATAATACATATCGCATTGTACCAATCAATCATTATTATCGTATATTTACTTCTTTCTTAAAAGTACGTACCAGTTTATTGTAACATCTGGGAGACATCTGATTTTCTGAATCAATGACAGCTGCCTCAAAAACAGTTGTTGCAACTCTAGGGATCAAATTTGCATGTGTACCAAGTAGCTGAACAAACTCTTCAGAAAATGCTTCAGAGTTAAGCATATCCATCCCATTAATAATTTCTCGGATTCTAATAAGTGCACTCTAAATCCATATTGGAAAAAAATAAAAATATTGCATTGTTCTTTTATACTTATTGAATTGATTGAAACTTGTATGTTTTTTGTCTTTACATCTACACCTTGTATGCCTAAAAACTAGGTTTTTCAAAATTATTATACATAGTTTTAAATGTGTAAGCAAGTCTTACTTCATTGGTTGATACTTTAGCTTCAAAAGTAAACTTGGTCTGTGCTGGAAACATTATATCTAATTTTGAGAAGGTGGCTTCATTTTTATTAGCAGTCGTTGACGCACTACTTGTATTTTTGTTGGTATTCCTTGTAGCATTATTACTATTAATATTATTATTACTCTTGTTGTTTTTAGTATTACTGGTAAGTTTCGATTTCAATGAAATACACTCTTGACAATCGCTCGAGCTCATTTTTTTCTTTAAATGGCAGGCTGTGTTAGCAAGGTGACCACATCTGTGTTTTACTTTTCGAAAATTAAATGAACACGGAGGACACGGATCACTTTGAAAATGAGGAACTCCACACGGATGGCCTGAAATTGAATACATTTCAAATACTTTCATGTTACATACATAGGTAGAAAAGATAAATAAATTGTCAATTTCTACGGTCATATTTAATTTATTCAAAAATAAATAATGGGGTACAGTACCTGGTTTAGTAGTCGTACACAACTTTTGACATTTGACTTTCTTTTGAGGTTTCTGTTTAGCAGTCGAGCTATTAGAGGTATGTTGGGGTGGCATTGGCATGCCTGATGGTTGTTTTGGTGGTGTTGGACTTGGTCTTTGAAAAATCTTGTCCATTTGTGGTCCAAGATCCAAGGAAGCATTCGAGCCGACTGCACTGCTTGCTGAAATCTTTTTCTTCTTTGGTCTCGACCTTGTAGACTGTTGATCCTGATTACATTCTTCTAATACGGTCCCTTTTGAGAATTTTACTTTTTCACTCCCAAATTGGAAGTGATAAGGCAGTGGGGGTATGGGTATGTTTACACTTGTTGATTGAGTTTCTTGGCCACGATTTTGAGAATAGTCATACAAATTCCAAGGACCTGGATAGTCATTTCTAGTGATTGTAGGAGACTGTTGAACATTTTTGCTTTGACTATTAGCTACACCCTTCTGCCTGTGACCGTAACTTTTTACAGATCCTGACACGGAAGTAGAAGTGCATGGGGTATCTATACATATGAAAAATGTTATTTTTAGATCATACTGTATTAGAAACTATCCCCATTCAAAATTATTTTACGTACTAACCATCATCATCTGCATCTCCTGGATCTAATGTGTGACGCTCTAGAGAGGACAATCGATGAAGTAATTTGTCATAAAGCTCTTGGGAGTTGTAATCGAGAATCTCTCTCTCTGTAGTTCTCCCATTGATTGCCGTATTATCGTCTCCTGCGCCAGCAAATTCACTTGGGACATCCCCAGATTCACAACCAGATTCTATAGAAAGTGACAAAAAAATATAACAATTGGTAACCTCGCCCAATGTAAACATGCCGTATAATTTATTTTTGATAATCTCGTACCCAAATGAGATGTCACCAAGTACTCCAGACTGGCTAAACGACGTGTTATATCCCACAAGGATTCTTTGACCAAAACATTTTTGAACTCCAAATCCTGCAATCGAGCTTCCAACTCCATTGTCAATCTCAGAATATTCAGTACATGAATCAAATAAATTAGTATTAGTTGAACTAATTATAATTTATAATATAATAATGATTGCAGACTGCGGTTGAACTCGGTTGAACTGCGGTTGATCTAGGAGTCAGCTGTTGATATGTATTCGGTCTGAGGTTGACCCTGTGTAGTATCAAGTATTGTCACAACTGTATAATGATTGCAAAACATTTAAAATTAATTACCCCTTTATTAAGTATGTATTTAAATTAGGTAATTTCGATCCCGGAGTAAAATTAAAAATTAAAAATTATATAATAATATATG
The DNA here is from genome assembly GCA_034699125.1 of Gisinianus flammeolus. Classification (NCBI taxonomy): domain Eukaryota; kingdom Metazoa; phylum Arthropoda; class Collembola; order Symphypleona; family Katiannidae; genus Gisinianus; species Gisinianus flammeolus. The sequence goes on along the minus strand of JAIUND010002945.1, from coordinate 7,293 downwards.
TATATACTTTTATATTAGGTAGTAAAATTCGAGTACATGCCGGTTGGAATTCTATAAGCATTGAAATGAGAATTATCGGCGCAATTCACAACGCGTGTATGAAAGGAACATTTTCGAAATTTTTCACAAAAACGAAATTAAGATAAAATATAGATTAAAGTGTCTGCTATAATTTTAAAGTAAGGTAACTGAAGACAATTCATCAAAACAATGGGAGATTTACAGCAACAACTTAACAATTTGGTAATTTACATAATACATAGCATAGCATTGCATTGTCGGCGATAGAATTTCTATAATAAAATGCGACTCTATGAATATGAAATATTATGTACAATTGCTTTATATTGGTTTGTTAAATTTGTTTTAACTGTAGGGAGGGGGAGGGGGAGGAGGACAGGATGGACGATCAAAAGAAGAAGCTGCTCAACAGCAAGCCCAACAACAAGAAGCTATGAAAAATTCAGTTTTATCTCAAATTTTGGATCAACATGCATTAGCTCGTTGTAAGTAATGTCATTATAGTAAATTCGTTGGATTCGTGTAAGTATGTGATGATGATAATGAATCATTTGTAAGCAAGTATATACTGGATATGAACTGCATTTTTTACTAAACTATAATATTAGTGAACACGTTAAGAGTCGCCAAACCGGAAAGAGCATCAATGGTTGAGAACATATTGATTAATATGATGCGATCAGGACAACTGAGAGAGAAAATTACCGAAGATGCATTTGTTGATATTCTGAATCGTGTGCCTACTCATCAATCCACATCTGTCAAAGTGAGTTGAAAGATAATGTGAATCACTTTTTATGAATAATACGTTACTCTCGTCATGATAAATGCTAAATAAATGTTCTTTCTTTATTTAAATAATTATTACTAGTTTGAAAGAAGACAAATATCATCCGATGACGAGGATTTTATGAATGACTTGTAAATAACAACTTTTGAAATGTCAAAGACTGCTATGCTGTGTGTAACAACTTATTATAAGGTCAAGATCGTCAACATTAAAGTAGACTGAGAGAAAAACAATATGTTTTGTTATTATTATGATTCTAATTATAATTTCGTATTGCAATAATTTCAATAATATATCCTCACTCTCTTTCGTAATATCGCATTCACGGATGTGTGGACTGTTTTTACAAATAATTATAAAGTTATAATTGTCATTGTCTTTAAATAATTCTGATAGTTTTACTTTGATGATGATAACTACGATTGATCGATAACTCTATACTTTATACACGTACTTTTAAATAGTGTCCGGAGTGTCAATTGGCTTATTCTTAATAACTATTGCATATGTAGCTCTATCGAGTATGTGTCCAGTACTTAAGTACATATTAAGTATATTATGATTCAATGGAATCAGTTTCCCTATGTATGCATGTCTTAAAAACGGCTTTGCTTTTTCCCGACTTCAATTAACATTTAATTCTGTCTTATTCGTGTAGTCAGTGAGTTTATAATCTCTGAAATGTTTTTGCCACAAAAGACAGTGACAGAGAATATATACAACTATATGAGGACATAATTTGTTCATCTTTTGATTGTATGAGTACGAGTGTGGGTAAAGAATACTCACAGATGCAAGTATACTTTATTGTTGTTGATGCGTGTATTATAATATAAAACATACTCTAACTTTTTACAAGAATTTAAAGTAATGAAATCTATAATTATGCGCATATATTACATTATAAATCTATATATTCTATAATTATCTATAAGATGTACATTAACAAAATGAGTACAATAAATATGAATGCTAATGGAGTTAATTAATTGTTGCATCGACTACTTTGAACTCATTTTTATTGTTCTGGCATTAATACATGGCGAGAAACGGGTAAAACGGCATTCTGTATACTGTATAATTATGAGGTGAAAGTTTGTATGAAATGGATATGAATTACTTGTGATTCACAACTTAAGTTGCAAGCGAATACGTACATGCAAAAAATGAAGAATTCGGTGAAAAATGATCACTAGTTGTGGTCCATTTTAATTCAAAATCCATACCCATGAAATAAATACGAATAACTAGAGCAAAAGAAAAAAAACAAACTAAAAAAGAAAAATCTAACAAACTTCAAATTAAACAATGTGAGTGAAAAAATTTCACTGAAAATCCATTCTCGTACATACATTACAAACATTAAATAATTTAAAACAAAAAGTCCCTGATTACTTAAGATGCTCCACATATATATATATTTATAATTGATCCTTACTCTTCCTCCCTTACACTTACTTAATAGTAGCAGTAGGTTTCAAATTTCTCTCATTTCTTTCGAGAATGACTTGAGACTAGACAAGAAGTTTGACAAAACGTTTGTTGATTTTTATTTGAATTTGAAACAGAGCCTTCTTATTTTATGATCATCAAGTCTCTCAAATCATATTATATAATATTATTAACTTAAGGGTGAAGGTAGTAAGGTATAGGTTCTTATAGTATTATCATCATTATGTATGTATGTTGGTTTATACGTGGATGTGTAGTGGCGTGTCCGGATTCTTTTTTTTTCAAATTATTATATATTATTATTAGTATTATTATATAGTAATTAGTTTCTTTCAGAATGAATGGAGCATCTATACTATGATAAATGCTACAACATGGTTCTTGTTCTACTCTGCATAATACAATAATCATATAAGGATAGTATAATAATAATGTTATATGTAGTATAGTAGTATAATATTATTTCAAGTATAGTATAATTTTTTTATCATCGAATTTCCATCCTCATTCATTCGTTCAAATTAGATTACCTTTGGGGTCTGTTTGTATATTATATTATTATGAATGACAATAATAATTATAATAATAATGACAATAATAATATAATGTAGTAATAATAATAACACATTGATGATGTTGGTGGATGTTTTCTAAAGATGGATATCAAATAGGAAATAGTAATTAATTGAGGACACAGGTCATGTTTCCTATTTGTTTTTTTCACATGTATATTCAACCAAAATTGAACATAATGAACTTAAATAATTGGGATAGCTTTATATTATATTATTAACTTGGGTTACATTTTGAAACTTTGTTTAAAGACGTTCACGCTAATTTTTTTGTTTCTTTTTCCTCTTAGCCTCGCACCCTTCTTCACATTGCGTACTTTCTTGTCCATTCCCTCGCCAACTCGTTGTATTTGTCCCGATCCGTCTTATATATTCGAGCTATCTCTGGGACCAGTGGATCATCCGGATTTGGATCGCACAACAGCGAGCAGATTGACAGCAGAACTGAATTAATAGAAATAAATAATTAAATAAGTTTCCATTTTCTGCTTGTTGCAAGCATTGAAGAAAGTGTCCAAGAACATATATTTTCACCAACGGTAATATTACTATTTCTCATACCTTTCTTTTGACATTACTTACATTGAATGTAATACATTCTATACTCATTACATGCTTAATAGCAAAATAACCAAATTCTGATACTAACCTTTGGATATAGTGAGGGCAGGCGACCACTGAGACCGAAGAATATCAAGACAAATAGATCCATTAGAATTGATGTTTGGGTGATAAATTCTCGTTGTAAACGAGACTTTGGGCGGCTTGAATGGATAGTCCGTGGGGAAGTGAATCGAAAGGAAAAATACACCGCCTTGATAGGGACTGTCCGGCTGTAAATTTTCAAAAACAAATATTAACAATTATTAAATCAAGAAAAATATACATGTATATTGATACACATGATGTTTGTGCCAAGCAAGCATCATCCACTCTTTTTTTGTTACAAATGATATTCTATACGTGTACATTGTCTTCAATATTTGATACAAAAGTACGAAGTAATTTTTCATTCATTCATTGTAAAAATATTATTGTATTATAATTAAAAATTTGGAACAACGTATAGCCACATCAAGTTTGTGTATTTTGGTAATTATCAATCGAAGCAAGTAGTATTATTATTCAAGCATGTTGTTGTTTGCTTCTGTACGTCTATTAAGTTTGAATTACGAAATATAGGGAAAAGCAACGCGGTGAAATGGAGTGACTCATCAATAAAAGTATAATGAACGTTCAATTTTTTTTCTACGTACATATAGATTAAACCAACAGAAAAATCTCAGAGATAATGAATGATTAATAATTAATTATACAACATAAACGTTCACTTTCAACAATAACTCATAAACAAGTAGGAAATATTACTATTACACGAGTATACTACCCTCCTTATTCATTATTCCCTTGAAAAGATTTGTAGGAACAGCATAATAAAATTATAATATCGTGTACAGAGATATATCTTTATTATACCGTCAGTAATAAAATACAAAAGGTTAAAAAGAATTTAATGGAATTTGTTACATACCGGTCCCATAATTGTCGCTTGCCAATGGAAAACTGTAAATATTGAAACAAAGAACAAAAACCCCATGTACAATACAATCACAAAAATTCAGACAAAATAATGAAAAATAAAAAACACTTTTACTCTACAGTGATAACTTTGATGATCAAAGTCTTTGATGATCAAAGTCTTTGATGATCAAAGTCTTTGATTCATATATATATAATAATATTATAATTAGAAAACAAACTCACGATCATCTCCAACTGGACCAGCTGAACACTGTGCAGGAGGGTCACGGCCCAAGTCTTGCAACTCCTAAAATTCATCAAACCAAAACCGAAACAAATTAGTATCATGGAACCAATACGAATTAAATACTTTTGTTCAAAAAAATTATCGAAAATAATAATTAATAATAATAATAAAGAAAGAATGAAAGAAATAACACCCCCTCTCAAACAATAAAATAATCCAAAAACGCTTCTTTTTTCCGTTTCATCATCATGAACAACAAACGTAGTAAAAAAAAAAGCTTGAAGAATATCTATATTAGACTTTACTATTACTTTTTGAACAAGGTTGAGTATTGAATATTACATTTAGAACATAGAATAATTAATTACAAAAAGGGTTTACTTACTTTATTGATTCTCTTCAACGCCATTGTATTTAATTTACTACTTTTCTTTCTTTAATTCCTGGTATGTGACCACGAAAGCTGTCGAACAGGAGTGCAACACCCAACACACAAAACACAGAGATTGTTTGTAATATTATAAATATTACAATAAATTCGTGAATGACTAAAAAAAATTATTACTTATTATCATTAAATAATAAAATAATTCTTTTTTCTACTATATATTCCCCCTGTGTTCTATTTACTAATAATATTATTAATAAAATAGATAAGTCTTCCTCTTGTTCTTTTTTTGACTTGATCTATTCTCCTTGTGATATTCCTTTCCGTGTGTGTATGTGATACACTTATTTAGGACGAAGACGACGGTACGATGACGATAATATTTTTTAACGATGATGATGGTGATCTGAACAGTACTTAAAAGAGAGAGAGAGAGAGACAGACAGTGAAAATTATTTCGCACACACACAAAACATCTATTATCAGAGGAGAACGAATGTGAAACGAGCAAATTTCTGAAAGAAAATGGATGAAACTTGAAGGTATGTACATGCAATGACGAGGACTGCGTGTAGAATTTTACTAGTATACGGGCCCAACCAACTTGCTGTATATAGCTCTCTCTCTCTTAACACTGTGCTATTTGCTATTATATCAGGGGAATATAAAAGGAGGAGAACGGCAACGATCCTCCTTTACAGCAACTCTCTCAAGTATTGTATCAAAATTTCTTGAAATTTTGATGTAAGTAAATATAGATTAATATCAATTAACTGACTATAGAAATGAATGAGTTTATTTTACCTATTATATTTTTAATTTAAAATTTTGGATGTACTACTAACAATTTTTATACACGACAATTTTTTTAATTTCGATCAAAAACGACAGTCCCGACAAATTGTGCTAACTAAATACTGCCAGGAAATTGAGGCAAAAATTCAAAGTAAAAAAAAGGGTCTATAGATTTAATTTAAGTTTAAGTAAATAAATGAATATTGCTAGAAATAATAATAATGTGGAATTATTATTATTATGTACAGAGAAAATTGATATTTAAGTCATTTTATTTAAAAATTTGGAATCTGTGGTGTGTGAATTATTAGTGTGCTTCACCTCGATATTATTTTTTTGATATTATTCATAAGTTGACAATACTCTCGTTATAAATATACATGAAATGTGTCACTGGCAAGTCAAATGTCAAAGTCAAAAATGAAAATGAAAGAGTCTTCAAATAGTTGATATTATTATTATTGACAATTTAAATAATACGTCATTTACAAATACAACAGAAAACGCAGAGTAAGAACAACAGGAATTAAAGAAAAAAAAAGACATTTCCAAGTCATTGTGGTGGACAAACCTCGTTTATTTTACTACTACATTAATATAATTCTATAATTAACACTATTATGATTATAAAAACTATTTGACTAAAATTACAGTGTGGATAAAATACTCACCTCACTGAAAAGAACAGACACAAAATGAAAGTATCATGGAATTTATGTAGCTGGGTATCACCGACGACGACATCATCATTGAACTTTTGCGAACACATAGACGAAAAAAGTTTGTTCAACTCAAACGCTAAAAATCTTGACAAACCAATATTGGAACAATTAGTAATTGCATTAATCATCGTAATTATAGGACTCTACATTGTACTTTTATTGCAAAGACAAGTTTCTCGAGAGGATTTTGCAAATGTTTTCGTGAGTGACAGCTATCATTATAATAACATCTACAATATTAACAGTAGCAACGACTCTGACAACATCACAACGGCATGGACAACCGAATGTCCATGTGGGACGTTCTAGGACCTACAAGATCTTCAACCCAGTCTGATGATGAACTGCAACAACAGCAAGAGGAGGTGAGTTGATTATTATTTCATTATTGTCATTCATCCTTGAACTTCCTACACCAATCCAATCTACTTTTTAATCGACCATCCTCATATATTTTTTAATTACATATAATTTCAATTTATATACATTGTTCTTTTTGTTATGTTTGATTTACATAAAATGAACTTAGGTACATGCATTCTATATACTGACCAGGCAATTGTATAAACTTATCAAAGTCATGATTAATCAGGAAGGAGAAGGAACCAAGGAAATAACTACCTATATATTATGATAGATAGTCAAAGTTGATACATCGGGTGTTTCTAAAGTCTCAAGACCTCCAGACTTCAAGACTTACAGGCGAGACTGGAGAAATTTCGCCTGCATACAGACCAGGCGAAATCTGATCCAGACGAAGTCTGGTCTGGAATCTTTCTTTTTTT
>JAIUND010002944.1:0-18638 GCA_034699125.1 Gisinianus flammeolus | reverse complement strand
GTGTGTACAGACGTGTCTCCCAATATTAATATTTGTGAAATTATTCTATTTTGTGTGATGGGCCGCGGCCTAAAGGCGCTTTACTACTGAATAAATCACCAATACCAATCTTTAAGTCATTTATCTGTATATGTAATCTAAAATCAATATTATTGAATATTGTCAATAATAATTGGAATCAAATTATTGTATCGAAAGATACGATTTCCCAATCCCAATCAGGTTTTCCCTTGTTGTAGATTTCCAAATCAAATGAAAAAAATAAATAAATCAATGGACACATTTTATCGATATCCGCGCTCACTCCGAAACTATATATTTATGTATTTCTTATTTCATTTTTCACATAAATAAATGCATTTTTCAATTGAAATTCCCATTCTCCTCGTCATATTTTTTCCACCTTGTGAATTTTCTACTCTCCGCCGTCTGAGTTTTTTTCCCCTCGGAGAATTAAATTTCCTCTCTCCCTCTCTCTCTCTTTCTGTCTTACAGACAGACAGACAGAGAGATGTATACAGAATAATACAGATATAAAAATGAAATGGGGGGAGGTTAATGGAATTCAAAAGAGTGTTTTCTTTCGTTAGTTGCCCAGTAGCTTGGAATGCTCTTAGACTTTCAACTTCAACATCCTCGTTCACGTTCACATTCACGTCCTCGTTCTCACATATGCTCTTTGCCATGTGCGAGGAGTTGTGTGGAGTTGAAGCAAAATAAATTGACAGAGTGTATGTGTATTGATAATTCAATTTTTTTTTTTATATATAGTTTTTTTCTAACATGTTCTCCTTTTCTGGTTACAGGCGGTGGCTGAGGTGAACAACCACGTGGCTCAATTTCGTGACTTACTCATCCATATAGGGCAATCACGGGATGGACCTGAAATGCGTGAGAAAATTCGTCGTACCCGAAGTCAAGTCCTTGCATCCTGTCGTCATGCGGTTCATCTCCTCCTCCAGCAAGTTCGTAGGTAAATGTCACAAGTTTTTTTTTTTCTTTACTTTACTTTACTTTCACTATACAAACGACTACTAATATGAAATACCCTCAACTCAACTTTTTCCCCCCTCCAATAAAAATCTCTCATCAGTATTGACAGGAACTACGAAGAAATATTGACAACCAAATTGATTTAAAAAAAAAAAACTTTTACTTGAAATCCGTAGAATTATCCGAACATGACAAAATCGTTAAAAGTTTAAAGTTTATAAGTAGTTAAAAGACTTCAAATGTTTTCTGGAGACGGAAATGAAGAGAAGAAGAATAGATAGGAAACCCGTACAGAATTCTTAAAAAAAAAGTCGTAACTTAAACTTACATCATAATAATATTATGAAAATGTGCAGAATTCTGTATTTGATTATTAATACAAAACAAATATCCCATGGAGATAAAGAGAGCCGTTGGATGTGACACAAATGAAGGATGCAACTACCTCGATCATACAAATTTGCAATACAAAGTCCATGTGTTTTCATTTATAGCTGGTGAGAGATAGGAAACTGAGAGAAGAGAGAGAGAAAGAGAGAGAAAGGAGATGAAGGGAAAACGTAATATTAATAGTGTAAATCTTTCTAGAATTGAACATTTCTGGAGAAAAGAAAATTTGCAGCAGGAGGGCATTTGCTTTCCCCTTATTTCTTATCGTCTTCGTCCTTTTCTTCTTCGTCTTCTTCTTTGGCCTTCCTCACAGAACCAGCAACCAGACACACTGTGTAAATACTCAAGTAAATTCATCTATTTGAAAATCTCCCATATCTGAGTTTTCCAATGTAAAAGTGAAATGGGGGAAAGGAGAGGAGGAGAAAGGAGAAAAGAGAAAGTAGAAAGGGTGAAGGAGTATCGCGGATAAGGACTGGATCATGTCTACATTTCCCAGTCCACCCGTCTACATACAGTTTTTATAATAGATGTAGGTGCATGTATCATAACCATACAAATAAATGTGTGTGTGTGTGTGTGTGTGTGTGTGCGTATTTTCTTATGCGTTATATCGCTCTCTGTACACCATATTTCGTATTCCATATTCTGTATTATTACATCATTATATAATTTTTCCATATAAGGTAAATGTATCTACTCTAGAATTAAAAAAGTGTGTGGTTGAGAAGGAGGAGCGTTGACGCCCTTAGAGGTAATCTTTTTCGACGAGTATACTACGAATACTTTACAGTGTAAGGTATTCGTCAAAAAAGAATACCTCGGAAGGCGTGGCTCGGGGCAAAACGAAACCATACACTTTTTTTAATTCGAGAGTACGTGCACATAAAATATAAAATATAAAGGCGGATTCTTTTTACAGCATTTTCCTAAAGTGACTCTTGTAAAACTCAATATAATACTGATATTGCGAGTGTAGCTTTCTAAGCTTTATTTAAGTACTGAATCTCTACGCTTTCCTAAATTGCAACTTTCCTTCTTCTTCTTCGTTTCTTCTCTCTCTCTCTCTCTCTCTCTCTCTCTCTCTCTCTCTCTCTCTCTCGTTCTCTCTCTCGTTCTCCCCAAGAAATTCATCTAACTGCTCTGTGGGGAAAGAGTCATTTTCACGAAGGGAATCCGTATGAAAACAGAAAAAAACAGAAGGAAAAGCTTTATGGGGATCTCTCAACAACTCCCAAGTTTGACGAGGAATTCTCACTCGCCCTCTTCCTTTTCTCCTTCTGTTTCTTCTACTTCTTCGTTTTCTACTTGTTTTTTTATATTAAATGAACCTTTTAACATTTAAAACTCCTCTCTGCTACTGTAAACGCTCAACGCAATGAACTCGCACATTCAGCTCGATCTTACATTGAATTGTATATAAGGCTTGGAGTTGGAAAATAATAATCATGCATAAATCAACATGTCATGAAATTCAATTGCTCAATCACAGAATTAAAACCAACTCACGATCCGAAGAGCAATATAGGAATAGCAATAGCAAACAAAACACAATTACAAGTAGTAAAAAATTTATATTCATAAACTGGCTACTGGCTCCACTACAATAAAAATAAAAATAAAAATAAAACTCCTTTTTCACCTTGGAAAAGAAAGTCTCAATTTCATTTCATCATAAAAGGTGCTGTGAGACTGTGAGACCGTGTAATTTTTTGGTTTCTTTTGGTGATTTTGTACCTAAAAGGATTAGAAATTTCGATGGACTTTATACAGAGGGGAAAATGAAAATGTTGAGTATGCAGTTTTCGTCTGTTGTTTGGCACAGAGGGATAAAGTACGAGTATATCGATCGATGAGAGTTTCCTTTTCCTTTTGAGTTGGAGCTTCATGTTGGTCGATGGTGTTAAAAAAGTAAAAAGCTGAAGGGAAATTAGATATAATTTAAGGAACTCATTGGGAAACTCAAACTGGTACTGGGTGAAGTGAGAGGTACACATGAAATAGTCAGGTAATGTCAGTCTAGAGATTCCTCTCTTTCAATGACTTAGACAGAGACGGCGGCACACATGTGAGGATTTGAAAAATGCATGTGATGACTTTCCCTTTCGTTTAGGGTTTGGAAACCTCGAAAAAAGATCTCTCGCCTCTAATATACGCCCATCAAAATTTTATTACAAGATGAGGATGAAGAGAGAACATGGAGAGAGAGACAGAGAGAGAGAGAGAAAGAGAAAGGGGGAGAGAGAAAGAGGGAAAAGAATACATCAGGTGATGAAACAGTTGGAAAAGCAACTTTACCATGTATAAAGTGATAAAATTGTTATATAAGTAGAACTGAAGAAGACAAAACGTATTTGAGTATCAACACAATTTGCACTGTCTACTTCTACACTTTGTAAAAAAACTTAAAAAAACTAAACTAAATTTCCTATATAGGTATTTCCATGGACCTCTGTAAATTCTCTAGTATATAAAAGCATTAAATTGCAATGGCTTGTAAACTCAAAGGCCATAAAATAATTCCTAGAGTTTGTGTAGGGTTAAATTGTCAATTTATATTCTCGTCCTGAGAAGACCACAGTTATTTTATTCATTACAATCCAAATGTCAAATGCCAAATGACCATATTCGGCCAATACATTTTATTTCATTTATATGTATTTAATTACGATTAGGAATTTCCGGGCCATCGTAAACAAAGTCCAAATGTCCAGTCTTCTTCTTTTTTGTTGGATAGATCAATCAAATTAAGTGGGATATTTTCATTCTTTTTGGACCGAATTGGATAAATAATTTTGTACTGCCGTATAGATATTGCTTTTTCCAGGTAAAATGGGGATTCTATGACAGATTATGAGTTCTTCATTCTCTTTCAGGCCACGATTTTTTCAAATTTGATTCCAAAAATTTTGCTTTTGGTATACCGAATGTTAGTAAACTTTGAAAATAGTATTTCTGTTTTGAATTTACAAAACATGTTAGAAGTTTCCAACTATAACGGTTATCTCGTAATTAAATGATGAATATTAATTCATTTCAATGATTTTCATAGAGAAATGGTGCACGAAACTCGCTTTGAATCTCTAGCCCGCAACTTCATTGAGCGGCTGGAATTCTCTCCTCACATTAAAATTCTTTTGTGAAAACAATTCATTTCCCATTCGTTTTTTTCGTTTGTGACTACAATTACATTAGCTGATTACGAAAACTAGTACGACTTGAGTTTTCCCTGTATTCTACAATACATTGTGTTGACTTTTTTTTTTTTAAGTTTGTCCATTGTATTTTCGTTAGCGTCTTGGGAATTTCCTCGGTTTAATGTATACTATAAACACACATTTCTTTTTTAATTTGTAACTACAATTGCATTAACAAACTAGTAGGAATTCAGTGTATACTACAAATACACTGTGTGTGAGAGAGTGAGAGAGCAGACACACATTGGAAACCGGACGCGTACGCTATTATACAGGATATCGCTTGTGTGCTTCGGTTTTAGCTCAAAAGTCTTCCTCCGCACACAAATAGTCCCTCTTTCAAAAATTCACTGACGATGGGGCCACATCAATTCCACCGTTTTTATTTTATTATTTACTTATCCTACACATTGCCCATAAACTAATGTTTAAAAAACCGTGGAATTGCTGTGGCCCCAGAAACTAGGGACATAAGGCTAATTACATTGACGCGACTCTAAATTTCGGAAAAAAAAAATAATTTGATTTTAATTCCATATGCAGAATGAATTTAGAAGAAGTTTTTGTGTTATTAAAATTTTCGATATAATGTATACTTTTGACACAACAGCGTTTTGAAAATGCCAATTTCCGGTTTTGAAAATTTTATTACTCGGAAACCAAAAACCAAAAAAACTATGCAAATAGCATTCAAGATATCTAATTTATGTATGTTTGACACCAAATTATTTGATGCAAATCAGAAATCATGTCATTTTGGCATTTTGTGATAAGAAAAAATCGTGGCCTTCACCCACATTAGATATTAGAATCAGAAATTACTTTGACTCGACTCGATTTTCCACTGGATTGTAAATCTAAATCTAAATTCAAATCCAAATGCCGAATTTCGTGATGTTTGTCTCCCCATGTAATATGCAACAAAATAAGTTTGAAATGACTAAAGAGAAAGAGAGAGTGAGTGAGAGAGAGAAAGAGAAATTCTGGCTGTATCGTACGAAAGAGTAATTTGATATGAAAATGAAAGTGAAACACTTGGTGAGCACATAAATTCTCAAAGTGTAGAAAGTGTATAGGATTTAATAATAATAATAATGTGGGGACGCTTAGTCACATGCATGGAGTTGTAATCATCTGTAAAATGTTCTTGCTGGCTGTTGCTGTTGCTTTTGTGCTCGGCTGTTCCCTTGTAAATTATTTCACATGACAAAACATACGTTCAGTAAGAGTTCACAGGAGTAAAAGTAGTAGTCGTAGACACAACTCTATGAATTTACAATCTCGTGTTTATTCTGAATTTCCAGTTTCGAGTTTCAAGTCTTGAATCTCAAATTTCTCTCCATATATTTCAATTCAACTCTCCAAACTGAAACTAAACCAACAAGAGAGAAACAGAGAAAGCAAAATAGAAACATCACGGTTCATATATGGTAAATAACATGAGAGAGATTCCAACTTCAACTTCAACTCTTCATTTGAACAATGAACAATACAAATTCCAATTAAATACATCTAAATTCTGAATTCGGAATCTGACTTTCAAATTCCCATGCATATGTACATGTTTTACGGTACGTTCAAGTGCAGTTGAAACTACAGGCTACTGCTCCAGTCGGCAGTCACCATTGCATTGCATTGCATTCACCCAATGTTTTGTCTCGTACGTACACAAATACAGATGCAGATGGAGAGAGAGAGAACTCCGCATGATCATGATCATATGGGGTCATCCACTGAATTTAATTGGTAATTCACATGACAATAAAAACGTTTTTGAATCATTTCAATCATGATCCTTTTGAAAATCAGAGAGACTGTCTAATTGTCTTTTCATTACCACGGATTATGTAGCCGGATTATAAAGCTTATGCTTATATATTTTACATATATCGGTAAATACATATAAATTAATCCCCACATTACTCAGATTAATCCATGAGCTGGAGCACTGCTTTTCTCCTCCCTCGTTCACCATTTTGATTATGATTTCGAGCACGATATGACGATGACGAGCTGATGGGAAGCTTTCCTTTTCATTCTCAGTTTCCTGTATGTATATCAAATGTAAAATGCGAATTAAATCAACTGTCAACTGTCAACTCTTATAAGACATTAAATGCAGCTGGAGCTGGAGCAGATTTAGTCGATGGGTCTTTACTTGTTTTCAAGGTCCAAATGCAAAATCAAAAATTCAAAATCCAAATCCAAATGGCCATCAAAGAAAAGTTCAATTAGTTTTTTTGAGCTGCTGGAATTCTTTGTTGAAGTCCAAATCCCAAAAAGCAATGTCAAAAAGCAATGTCCATCCAAGTGTGTGTAGTGTAAAATGATTTAATTGAAATTTTTTTGTTTGTTTGTTTGTTTGTTTTAGCGATGCTTCGGAAGGAATTCCGGTCGACTACAGTCCACAATTGGTGCTTTTATTCTTCTGCACACAATTACTCGTGAGAGAGCTACGCAAGTGCCGACGTTTAGTCCATACATTGCCCGTCGACATGACCGCCTATTATGGTAAGTATCATAACTGTAACGCAACATTTGTATCAATTACATTCCCTTTGTTTCTTTATAAACAATTTTTTTTTCTTTTGGTTTAGTTTGAGTTGGTCAGATGATAATGAGGAGCCAGATGAAGGAGAAACAATAAGTTTCCCTTTGTATCTGTAATTTGAAATTATATAGTCATCTGTATGCAGAGGAGACTCTCTCACAGTGTACAAAATATTAATATAAAAAGAAATTACATGGAGAACACGAATTGAGTTTGAGTTTGGATTTTATTGTCAAAAATCATTCAGTATACAATACACTGGTTTTCAAGATCAGACAACTACACACTAAATCAGTATAAAAGAAAATCAGAAATTCATTTACGATATCATAACCGTCAAATGGTAGTATATCTAAATACATTTAAGGGGGTTGACGTGTTACAAAATTTTGACCACGAGTGGTTGTGTAATATTTACATAGACTTTTTGTGAATTGTGAGTACGAAGGATCTTGAGTCATTTCTGAAGGAGTCAGATAAAATGTATCATGTCTAATGAGACTCGCCGAGTTGAGTTGAATTGAGTAAAGAGAAAGTAAAAAAGGGGGGAAGGGAAAGTAGAAATTGGATAAAGATAGAAATAGAGAGAGAGAGAGGGAAAGCGAGGGAAAAGAGAAAGGTACAACTGGAGATTAAATAAGGTGAATGTGTACATAGAATAAATACACACGCAGTTCTCAATCTCAATGGATGACTATTAGTGTATTGCTCGTTAGATGTTGGAGATGCCAAGTTCTTAAATTCGATTTGCAATAAGAAAACATTGACCTTTATAAATGGCAACCGTCCAGAAAGCCAAATGATGCTCAATTTGGGGAAGTAAACAAAAATGCTCTGGAGTTAGAGAGTCAGAGCTGCTGGTGCTCTCGAGACGTGGGAGCAACGAGAGAAAGAGAAAGAGAGAAAGAAAGGGAGAGAGAAAGAGAGAGAATACAAATTGTAGAGTAACTTTCGCACTTTTAGTAATACTTTCACCTATCTATAATACATTTATACATGCACATTCTAGATAACTCTACATGGGGTACTTATATACATTTACGTATGTACATGGACTGTTTAGATTGTTACGGCGTGACCAGTGAAAAGAACGAGGGAATGATGGGAAGTGTGTGTAGAGAGAGAGAGAGAGAGGATAGAAAATAGAAGGATTGGGAGATTTTCGTTCGGCCTTTACATATCTATCTGAACTCCCAAGTCCACTAGTGCTAAACTATAGTGAATAGTGAGTATGGACGTTGATATCTCTTCCTTCTCCTCCTCCTCCCTGTCTGTGACTCTCCACGTTTCATCTCTCACTCCCTTCCAATTCCACAATTCTACAATTCCACAGTTCTGCACATCCCCATAGTCACACTTTATTTTTCTCTTATTATCCGACAGCCAGATCCAGACGTGTACACACACCGAAACTTGCAACTTATCAACTTCTTTCCTTCATCTCTCTCTCTCTCGCTGTCTCTCTTTTTCTGACTCTTGACCTTATGCATTACTTTAGTCTGAGTGAAACATTAAATATTCAACATTGAAACAACAAGCTAGAAGTGCAGTACACACACGTTTTAATCCAGCAGCCATCTCTATATTGTTTAACTCTCACTCTGTCAGTCCTTTCTTCTTTCTCACTTTCACTTTCATTTTCACTTCACATTCCACATTCAACGCCAACACAAATACTAACAAAAGTGTATCCGTTTTCCCGTCTTTGTTTGTACCGCCAATATTTCCCATTTCTCTACCGTTCTGAATAAAACATTTACTTAATAGAAAGAAAATCAACTTTTTTATTACATGCGTTTGTTCACACTTTTTTTAAATAAAGTGTTGTGGTCTTTCCACTGTTGTAATGTTTATTGAAGAACGTACACACTTTTAAAAAAATTCAATTTCCTCACGTTTAAGTAAAGGAAAAACAGGTGATCTGAAATGAAAATGAAGTAAACAAAAAACATTTGACTTTTGTTGAAACATTCCGAGGGGAATGAATGAGAATGAAAATGACTTGATGGAGATTCTCATCATACGGTACTTTTCATTGCAGTTTCACATTGACAGACTCAAGACAAAAGTGTAGAGAGGGAGAGAGAGGAAAGAAAAGGAACGTTGGAGGTTGGGGACGAACGTGATGGGATTGAATAAGACTTTTATTTTTTTCAAGTGTACCAAGAACATTAGAGAAAGATCCATTTTGTTGAGTTTCTTTGTTCAGGCTTCTGGCTGGATTGTCTGCTGGTAGCAGGAGAGACAATCTTAAAATCAATCCATGGAATCAACCAAGATTTGGCTTAAGCTAGTCTACATAAGTATGAGAACGAGAGAGAGAGAGAGAGAGAGTTTCCGTTCAAAGTGCATACTTACATCATTCCCTTTTTGTCTACTAAAAGACCCCACGGCTTTTTTCTTTCTCTTTTAGTTTTCTCTCTCCTTTGTGATTGTGCAATCAATTTTCAGATAAAGACTTGGCGTGTGTGTGCATTGTATAGTGTGTGGCTAGGATTCTGGATTTGAAGATTATGTGATTATTCCCTCTTTCTTTTGAATTCGTTTGTAATGCTATGTTTAGAGTGTCCCTTTCGTTTCACTTCACCAATATGTACGAAGTGCTTTTAAACGGAAAGTCACGTGGCCGCATGACCACGTGACTTTCCGCTTAAAAACAAGGCGTACATATTGGTGTGAAGTGAAAGGAAAGTGACACTCTAAACATAGCATAAGGCATTTCTCATCATATGAATGAATTCTTGGGGAATGGGGATGGGGAAATAATAAAAAAAATCTATATACAAAATTATTAGGAGATTCAAAAACAAAAGTTGATGAGGACTCTTTAAATTACTTGGGAGAAAGTTAAAAGGAGAATAAAAAGGATTAATTTTATGAGTTGTTTTGTATTTGGATTTGGATTTAATGTATTTAATGTTTGTTGTTGTTGTTTTGGATTTTGTGTATATATAGCGGAGAATCGACCAGGTCCATCAAGTTTGGGTGGAGTTTTGTCACAAATAATCCTGTGCCGTCAATTGAATCCTGACTTTAATCAAGAAGAACTTTGCTCTATTGATAAAGATACTGTAGAGATCTCTGACCTTCTTGATGAAATGCAAGAGTTTATGCCCAAAGAGAACACTCAAACTCTTGCATTAGCTGGGGAAGACGTTTTCTCAAAATGGGCTAGACGTCGTCGGAAAAAGTCCATGTATTGTAATTTTGGATCTTTGTGTTGTGTCTCAAAGTCGGGTCGTTTTACTGTATAGCATTATCCGTATTAGTATCATCGTCATCGCGTCATCGTCATCATTTTCTCTCTCTCTCTCCCTCTCTTCACAACTCAAACCTCACCGCAATACCAAAAAATATATCAAAAGAACAAAAGTAGCAAAAAAAAGACAAGTCATAACAAATCTCAAGGAAAAGAATATATATCTAGCACAAACATCCACAGACAAAATGATAACTTTCTTTTGACTTTCTCCGCAAATTATATTTCTGTTCTCAGCATCACATAACATGTATTTACAATAGAATAGAACTTTTGTCTGTCTATCTGTGGATCCCTGTACAAAAATGTACACAAGAGTCAGCCCCACAGATTTTCTTTTTCATCTCTTTGTCTTGTTTTCGTCTTTTATTTCTGATAAAAAAGGACTCAAATCAACTTTGTACTTTTACAGATCTACAGATTTTCACTCTTTGTCAAAGTTCATAACAGTTCATTGCCAAATGTGTGGAAAAACAAAATCTCATTTGATTGTACAAAAACTATATGTCTTGTCTTGTTCAAGAAAACCGTACAATTTATTTACGTGATTTTATTTTCATTATCATCATTACAAAAAAATCCTGTACGTTTTTCTTTTGATATTGTTGAAATGTGGACACTGTGAAGAGATGCGAGAAAATAAAAAAATTAGAAGCTAAAAAAAAACAAAGTTCGGATTAGAATTCGAGAGCTCAAAACAAACAAAAAAAAGTTGAAGTACACATTCCTTGCCAAAAAAAAAGAAAAATTAACTATGGCCTCCTTTGGAAAATCGAATTCGAAATAAGATCGATTTTCTAATTTCTCTCCTTTTTCTTCGGATTACTTTTTGTAGTGTATTTGATATTTGATAAGTTATTTAAGTCCTGTACGATTAGTTTATATGCATTAATCAACTTAGTTATAATTCAAGTTTTATATTGTTATAATAAAAAAAGCACAGGGTTGTTATATAAAGAATCGAAAAAACCACCCTTAAATACACTTAAATGATTTAACTGTCATTTCAGATTAATTATTTTTGACGTAATTGTGTATTAATAAATAGTTGAGAAATCCAGAACACATTAATTATAGCTTTTGTTTAATTTGTGTATCAAACAAACAAAAGATGTAGATGAGAGATAAGATGTGGGAATAAAATGTCGCTGGATGAGATCACACAAACAGTGTTTGACAGTCAAACACTAAATATCCAAAATCTATCTAAATATATTTACAATACAACGGAGTATGACAGGATAATAATAAAAAAATACATATAATATAATATGATGTGTAATAAAATTATAATTAGGAGAGTACTTAATTTATTTAAATAAATATGTATATTCAAGATACTTAACCATACTTACTAAAATTAAGTAAATATATAGGATAATATTATTGAAATTTAATGAATAAATAAAAAAAAATTATATATATATTAAAATATCTAAGAGTTGTTTACAAGATATATCAAGAGGGAAAAGCACATACATATTACTGATAAATATGGATACATAACTGTTAATTAACTAATTGTTGAAGATCCTTCAAGGATCTTTTAGAAATGAAAAAAGGCAACGAGGAACAAAACTACTGAAAAAAATGAATGCCTGTGTGTGTAATACATTTGTACACTGCGAACGCAAACAAGGACAATCCAAAAAAAATTATATATGAAATGAATATGAAACTCACTCACATCCATACACACATTTACACTTTTATTTAATATGGAAATAAAGAATACAAATGAACACTGATAGTATTAGTATAATACACACATTTAAATTTACACACAGTACTTGCTAGTATTTATAGATTTGAATGTTACATACAAAAATCTTTGATCGTGAGCCCGGTGCTGTTACGAAAAAAAAATCGAAAACTTTTAAGTAACAAAAAAAAAGTCTACTATGAAGTATTTAAATAATTAATTATGAAAATCTACTACAAAAACCAAAAACGAAAGGATATACTGATAGTTCTGATATAGGGAAGCAAATTTTGTGTGGGTTCAGTTCTCGTTCTTGTTGTAAATTTTTAATATTTATTGTATTGTTATTAGTATTCTTACGTATATGTACTCAAACCTCACAATGAACACTTGACATGAAAACCCTCAATTAATTTTATCTATACATTCAAGAAAATAATTATAAGGGAAATGACAGCAATAATAAAATAAGCTATTGATTTTAACAGTTTTGAGGTGGACGACTCTTTGCCGACATTCGAAATGTATATACTCAAACTCACATCTTATTTCCCCATATGCGTTTATTTACTTACCTATATATTCACGTCTGAATTCAAGGCATCAGCCTTTACCGTTCTTCAATCACACAAATAATACTCATTCGCATTGTACATTAATGAGTACATTTTCGGTTTCCCTCTCAGAATGAGGATTCCACATTCCCAATCAAACTAAGTATATATATTCCACATGAAATTTTAATTTGAACACATGTGGAATTCCTGGCTATATAGCATGCTCAGCATACTAAATCATACACTAAATGACTGGAACATGTCAAATATTTGTGTGTATTTGACTAACATTGTTATTATTTCTCAATTTTCTCATATACTCGTAGTGTGAGAATCATCCGACGATTTCCATTCCAATTTCCAATTTCAAATTCAACGATTCCTACAAATGTGTGCACATGATAACGAAAAAGGATTTAAAATAATCGAACCATGTGTGTGTGCGAGCATCACAGGTCCTAGTTAATTCCGTGTATACCTTCCAACTCCAACTGTTGTCTAAATAGTCAAAATCAAAGTGACTTGTACGTACTGAAAACTGAAAACTAATACATATACGCAACAGGCACTGGATTCTGGAGTATGCAATGTACAAATTTTACTGTATATAGTTATTATGTCATACAGATATAACTCTACACACTAACAATAAATGGTAGATATATATGTATTTATTTATTTTGCAAGGACAAACACAAAAACATTTTTGATGGCCAAAGCAAATATAAAAAAGATATGGAATGTACATACACATATTTCCAATGTCTACTGCATGAACAGATACATGTATCTGTGTTTACATATCCCTGTATGTATGTACCTATGTATTTACCAGAGCACAGATATATTTTTTTGTGCTTTCAAGTAGGCAAATACTCACACTCACAGTATATGCTTTTAACTTTGTAGTTTCTATCTGTAATCTGTATATGTACTTATGTATGTATGATATTCACAGCTACAATCATTAGTCATGAGACATGGGAACATTTGCTATTTTGTAAAGGAAAATCTCGTGTGCAAAGTATGTATGTACAGATATGTATAGAATTACGATATGATGATTGCAATTTTTTCACATATGTATTTCAAATGACTATATACACACGGAATGTATTGTAAATGTACTTATGCTTTGACAAAAAAAACTAACAAGAATCACATATCACATCCTTGTTTAGTTGTTTCATTACATAATGTATTTACAGAGGTGATCATTAAAGTCATCCTTTTTCACGAATCGAGATTAAAATCCTCCAATGATTTGACAAGTGTATACGTTCAGTCGTCACACATCACAAGATTTTGTTTCATATTTAGTAGTTGATTCTTTTTGGGATAACAAACTTTGTTTTTCCTGTATATATATAAACCTTTTGAAAACGGTGTAGACAATTCGAGTACAGTATTACGAGAGTATATATAGAGAGAAAACGAAAACGGGATTCAAAATATTGATAATTTAATAGACATTTCATCCGAATTCAAAATGAGTTTCTCTGTGACCATCATTCGACAGTAAGTTTTTCAGTACTTTTTTTCATCTGTTTTTTCAAAACAAGTCTAATTTTTTTAATCTTTTGCTATTGATTATTGATTGTTTTTTTGTTTTTCGTTTTTCGTTTTTCGTAGTGGGGAGACGGATTTTAATTTAAAGAGTCTGATTCATACGACATCAGATGGGACAATCAATGAAACGGGGAGAGAGCAGGTAATTTCCTTCTTTTTTTTCGTGCCATCATAAAAAATTTAAAGTTTTCCCTGTGAACATCACTAGGGAAAATTCCCATTAAACTTATTTTCATGGTTTTTTTATCGTTATTACTATAGGCAGAGAAACTGGGGAAATTCTTGAGCAATGAAATATTCACCAAAGTCTTCTCCTCAGATTTACAAAGATGTCAAGATACCGCCCGCGGCGTGCTCACCAATTCCAAACACCCCACACCGGAAATTGTTCTAGATCGACGACTTCGAGAGAGGGTATAATTTTCATTGAATTTCTTACTATATATTCACCACTGATAAATATGCATGATATTTCCATGTCGAAAGTGTCAAAACCCGCATAGGAAAAGATGAAGGTGCTCAAATTTAACCTTCAAACTCGGTCTAGAACATTATATACGTATTTCAGAGTAGGTATTTCTAAAAGTACCACAAGAAGAGAGTCAATTAAAGCTCGCACACAATCACATCTCAAAATGTATATGTACAACCAAGTATTTCCGATATTCCTTCAATAAATTCTTCATTCGTTGAATTTCTACTTTATACAGCTATAAAAAAACACCCATTCTTATCGTTAGTTCCTTGATTCTTCCCGATTTGTAATTGTAATCTTTTAGACTACCAATGTAAGTATATAGTTGAGCCTCAGGAAATTGCTCTTGGCTTGGGTTTTTGACTTTTCTGTGGAAAATGGAAAAGGCGCGGTATCAAAGTTTTACGAACTATACGAAGTCTGCATTTTGAAATGGAATTATTCACTAAGTTTTTCGTTTTTTTACCGTATAGTTTGTACTTTGAGCCGATTCCAAGACATGAACAAAAATGTTAACTTGTACTTTTTCCTTGTATATATATATAACAAAAATAAGGATTTGTTGGAGTGGGATGGGAAACCAATGTCGGAGATATTCAAAATGGCACGGGAACTCAAGATAGATATCAAGGAAGTGAATGCACCAGGAGGGGAAACGTATGATGAAGCTGCAAACAGAGCTATAGATTTTTTCAAGGTACATTTTAATTGTCATCATATGTGTAATATACAGATATTTTGAATTCCATAGACAAATCCAATGGATTTTTTAATCCATGGCTGGGATTTTAATTGCAAATTTCATTCATTTTAAAGGACTTGTTGAAATTGAGTGATGCCAGTGAAAAGGATGAAAAACTGGCTATTTTCACTCACGGACTTCAAATTCAATCTCTCTGGAGATATTTGGACTTGCACAGAGACATTTATGACTTGGAAAATTTCCAGTACGAGTCCATGAAATTTGCTGGGAATACAGCAAGGACTGAATTCATCATTTACAAATCATCGGAAAGTCCGAATGGTCAAAGAAAACTTAAATTTAGTTGTATGCATGATCAAAGTCATTTAAAATCATAATATTTTTCATGGTCACATTTGTTCATTTTCTCGTGTCAAATCTTATTTAAAATGCAAATAGAAACCCAAACTCTACTCTACAGACTTTGTACAGTTTATTATCCTTCTTTTTTTTGGTGCTATGTCTATATTACTCAAATTGATTCAAAAATATATGCATTTCTTTCACCATATTAGATACCTAATTTAACGACCTCATGGCACAGTAGTTTTTATTTTTAAAACAAGGTCGAAAAGATAAACAGGAGAAATTCAAAGAAACTGTAAATTGTCAAAAGTCAAACAATGGAACAATGCTTATCGTTAGAGATTTGTACAATACTTTGGAACTGTGCTGGTTTGTTGACCTTTGACCTGACCTTTGACCAATGACTTTTGTACCAATGGTCATTTTTTTTTTAAATCTTTTATTTAATCCGCTTGAGTCCACAGTTCGAAATTCTATATTCGGGTTTGAAAACTGGTAGAATGTCATGGATGGGCCATTAAATATTTACCTTATTACCTACCGGTTTATATATATTCATTGTTCATGGGCAGTCGTTTTTTCTTCCCCCCTTGAATTTTCTGTCAGAGGTTCAACAATACACGACGGTAATTATTATTAATTATTAATTATTGCTGTGATTGTTGACCAAGCGACTACTTAAAACGGAATTTTCCTGTTTGATTCATTTTTCTTCCTTTCAGTTTAACAATTTGAGTTCGAAGCCACACACTTTGCTTTGGCAGAATCAGTAGTTTTCTTCACATTTTATCCTATATAAGAACTCTAAATTCATAAATTTTTTAAGATTCCCAAGCTAAATTTGCTAAATCTAAGTTAGTCTACAAAATTATTCTAATTTCTCGTACAAATTCCAAATTCCCTCTTTGGAGAGTTCCAATTTAATTCACTAATTACAAGAAATAAAAAAAGACAGGAGGAATCGCCATGTTTTATTTTACCATCGTCAGACAGTAAGTTTGTTTAATTTGATTGATTCTCGTGATAATGATTTTGAAGGCTTGGTCATGACAAATTGAATTCTGACAGTCAGAATCTGACTCTCAATTTCATTGTTTTTATTGTTTTCAATAGCGGAGAGACGACGAGCAATTTAGATGGGATCATTCATTCACAAGGAGGTGGACAATTGACTGAGAGAGGAATGAAGATAGTAATAAAAAAAATTGACTTTTTAAGAAAAATTCCAAATTTGTCAACGTTTTCCCCGTTTGATGAAGGCATCCACACTTTTAAAATGTATATAATTTTTTTGGAATTTCCATAGGCGAAGAGTTTGGGAAAACATTTGGAAAATGAGAGATTCACAAGAGTATTTACGAGTGACTATACGAGAGCCCGAGATACAACAGACTTGATATTGGGTCAATTGAAAACGGCTATTCCTCAAATTAATCTCGAGCCACTATTAAGAGAACGTAATTTCGGTGATTGGGATCAAAAGAATTTCCAGTTGATAACGGACCGAGTGAAGGAACTTGGGATTCCTCCGTACAGAGTTCATGCGCTTGAAGTACCCGGATCCGAATCTTATCAGGACTGCAAGAAAAGATGTGCTAAATTCTTTGCGGTAAGACATTATTTACGCAGTGTTTTTACAGCTTGTACATTTCATTTCATTTTCAAACTAATTAAACTTGAGATTTCATCAAAATTCTAGAAAATTGCCAGACTCTTTTGAACTACATATTATGTATCTGTATATGGTTATTAATTTGGGAATCTCTGTTTGTATTATTTATGTAGAACATGTGCAAATTGGCGGACGAAACAAATGGGGATGAGACGGAGAATGTTCTCGTTGTCTCTCACGGCTGGTTCATTTCAAGCCTTTTTGATTATCTCATTGAAAACCCTGCTTGCTACGAGCTCCTCCATTTCAATGAAAATGATTTTAAAGTGAAAGCAGAGAATACTTGCCGGACGAGATTCTCTATTGCCAAAAAAGATCCTGGCTCAAATGGGAAAAGAGTTCTCAGTTTTACTCATTTCTACGACATAAAGCACTTGTCATCTTTCAAGTCCAATAATTCCTAAAAAAAAAAGAGAGAATATATGTCAAAGATTTCCAATTTTATTTTGTGCGGATGAAAAATCCGTGAAATTACTGAAATTCAAAATTACAAAACTATAAGAAAATTATTTGTGCCATGAGAGAAAATGTCTGAAAGCTGAGGCCAAAAAAGACGATACAATATTTTCAGAAAATTGTAAATTAAACTTGACCCAAATTAGACTCGAATTTTAATACCATGATTTTGTAAATAGATTTTTTATCGTCAGACATTAATTTGTCTGGATTTGTTTTGTTCATTTTTTTAGTTTTGTACTCCATTTTTACTATGAGATTTTTATCTCATAATTTGACAACTATATACATTTTTAAAAATCGATTTTGAACGCAAAAATTGAATAAAAGAATCTATCCATTAAATGTAATAATTATATTATACTTGCACGCGTTTAAACTGGGACAACTTATTTCTGCATTATAAACAACTGATGAGACTTTTGAATCCAAAAGCAGCAAATATTAGCAAATAATTAATATTATTTTTAACTGATTTCCTGAAAAAATAATTCAAGTTCATGGGCAATAAATTAGTATAAGTACATACATACTTAGTTCCAAGCCATGGATTAATTTTCATGATGTCATAAACTCCGTCGCCCTTGAATCGTGCATTTATTCCTACAATTCTGTCTAAATATGTCATAATATGTGATTGATTATAAAAAGAAAATGTACAGGCTAGTGGAAAATTTCTTGAATGGGTGAGGCCACGAAATTCGCTCTACAATGTCGAATCAGTTTGGGGCAAAATATGATTTTGTGCTCAAAATGCTGTTTTTGACAT
>JAIUND010002943.1:0-18643 GCA_034699125.1 Gisinianus flammeolus | reverse complement strand
CTCGAACGACTTCAATTTAGAGTCTAAGTTCTAGACAATTTAAATTCTTTGTTCAATCAAGTTTGCATTTTATCTTCTCCAATCAAATTTTCGATGTCTCAATTTAATTTTAATTTTAATTGCTCCGGAAAATCAAACTTGGTGTTAATATTCCAAAACAATTAACATTGTGACAGATGATTGCATTTTGAACTGGAAGAACTGGGTCTTTGTAGGAAATTGTGAAAACAAATGGTGAAGAGTTTTGGTGGACGCTTTTGTCTTTATTGGCAAAATTTGTACATACGCAGTCGATATATTTATCCGTGAGATTTGTATAGAACTAGAGATGTACACGCCCAACTCAGCGAAGAACGTAGGTAATTATCAAATCACATTTGGCTGCTGAAAGATGCTGATCCAGATTTTAATTGTGATTAACAATTAGAATCCTTAATGATTTTTTGCTTCTAAATTTTTTGCTTCAAGGCGGCCGCGGGAAGCAAAACTCTTTAGGGTGCAATCTCCATATTCTAAAATGCGGAGCAGAGATTCTTTGAAAACTGTGGTGTCAAGTCCACACTGATTACATTTCAAAGGATCTCTACGGTGTTGCACCTTAGGTATTCTTCTAAGATTCAAACTGGGAACTCTCTACAGTGTAATCTCCATATTCTAAAATGCGGAGCAAAGATTCTTTGAGAATGGTCGTGAATCAAGCATAGCCGTTCAACATTGTTTGCCTTGTGTTTTCAGTGAAATCACACTTTCTTGAGCTAGACTTTACTTGTAGAGAGCCTAATGGTCTACAGGGAAGTCAATTTGTGAATCTGGATAACTTATAGCCCTTGAAGTTTATTTTTGAACAAAATGTAGGCCTATGACCCTCAGGGCATAGTTTTTGGACATTTGTTCTGGCCAGAATAAGTTCTATCTTGACACACATGTGATATGTTATCATTAGCTGATTCTTCAAACTTTCCCTGATAGGAAAGAAGCTATTATGGCAATAGCAGTTGGAATATTGTTTGCCAATAGCAACAATACTATTTTGTGGTATCTAATTTTGCATGGGATGTCCGTAGTGGTCTGTTTTGCAACAATATTGTTGCCAAAAATATGCACATGCAGCATTGTCCACAGTATTGTCTTGGCAATTGTCGGATATATTGTCGGTATTATTGTCGAAAATATTGTTTTTAGTATGCTCAAAGCATGCTCCGCCCCTCCCCTTACATAAATGGATGCTGCTCATCCGAAATTCGGAAATAAATATACTCGTAAAAGTTTTGTGTTTTGTAAAATTCATAGTATATTTATTTATCTACTGATACATAATAGTACAAACTTCATAATGCATATATATATATAGATGACGTAAAAATACAAAACGTAGGTACATAACTTTTCAATATATAATATATTAGATGGTTACATAAATATAATATAAATACAGAAATAAGTAAAAAATGGATTATTATAAAAATCATAAAGTATTCGTATAAAATTAAAGAAAAATGGTTGAGTTTAAACTGTTTTTGAAATCTACTGTTGTGTTGCATATGGAGAAGAAGAAAGAATTTAGTTTAGACTACTATTAGTCAATAGGTAAAGCTTAATAGTTGTCGTCGTTTTCATCATCTGCTCCGTCTTCAACGATATCACCATAAGCATGCATATATTTGGGATATATAAATATTATATATTATGAAAATAATGTAATGAGAACATATAAATAAATGAAAAATGGACAGTAATAAAAAACTATATTGCACAGATATAAAACTAAAGACGATTATTGAGTCTAAACTATTTTAGACATTAAATGTTGTGTAAGATATGGAGAAGAGCAAAAGTGTACTGTAAACTACTATTAGTCAATAGGTAAAGTTCAATAGTTGTTGTCGTTTTCATCATCTGCTTCGTCATCTATGATATGGCTATTAGCATCAATTCCCGTTACGGAGATTCCATTTTCTTGATCTTGACCATTAGAACCTTTTGAAGAAGTATTTTGAATTTGCACATAGTCTGCTGCAGAGTTATTGTGAGTATGATCATTATCATTGTCGTCGTCATCACTATTGATGCTCAGATTGTTTTCTTGGCTACCTTTTGTTGGTTTTTTTTCCTACAAAAAATAGAACACAAAAAACACAAAAATAAATATTTATATTAGGTTATAGTTAATAGGAAGTGAAGAGAAACAAGTAGTTGTTTTAGAATATGATATTTATAAAAGGAGTTCAAACATACCGTTTTTCTCGGTCAGTACTGTTTTGGAACCATTTGTACACAACGTTGGAGATATTGAGAGCATTGTGTTTGGAAAATTTGTCCGTAATAAAATCAGTGCAAATCGTTTCTGAAAAATATGAAAAAGACACATACACTCCTTTTCGCCAAAGAACATACACCACTCTGAGGCAGAATCGTATGTTCATATCCGAAGTATGTTTTTACCGGTATGCACATAATTTAGTTCTTATAGATTACCAATATGTATTCGAATGCATGCAACGCTATTCAGCGATCACAAATAATAATAGTATTACGACAGCATTATACTTATGTACACACAAATATTTATTATTTAATATAGCAAACTTTAAGTAATAAGAATGGCAAAATATGCCCAAAATACAACAATTGTGCTCCGCAAGCCATTTTGACAGATAGACAAAAAATTTTAAATGGCACAGCAGAAACAGATTGGAAATAGTTCTCAATATTTTTCTGTACACACGTATTTGACATTTTCAAAATAGCTTTCCTTACGGAGGCTAATAAAGAAAACAAGCCTGGATTTGAATGATCGGAAGTGGACAAACGCAATTCCAGACTTTGAATGTAATTCAAACCCTCCATGATCGCCGGTGGCTTTTCATTGCTATCATTTGACTCAGCTGATTAATTGATGAGAACCATGATAGCAAGGCTTTGTCAACGTTCTCTCTGCTACACTTTCTTGCTTTAATAACTTTTCCATTCCCTCGTGCGTAATCAACTCGAATTTTTTGTTGATTTTTAAGAATTCTACTCACGACTGACTGGTCAATTTTAAATGTTTAGCCGTCACTGACTGATTGTTTGATTTAAAAAAATCTAAAATCTGTATTTTGTCTTTATTTTGCAAGGAGACAGGCTTTTTTCGCTCACTGGAAGGCTTTCCCATGATGGCTACCAATTCTCCAAAAACATGAATGTGAGTTGTGTGCCAGATTTTGTACTGGACACGTGTGTTGAAAACTCAACATCATTTGAGATGGTCCATTTATAAAATATAGGGAAGGGAGGAAGCGACTTGGGAAATGCATGTCAAAAAGGCATTTTTTCCATCATATCTTCAATGCGAAGACGAACCTTTTTGCCTTAACCTTTTATTTATATATAGCACTCTCTCGGGCGAACGAGACAGTGGAGGTTCGAAGACTGGGGATTATATGTGACTCATATGCACACTCAAACATTTATGTTCTTATCCATATTCCAAAATACTCTGTAATATGTAGAAATTACATGTTCACAAACGAATTATGTTCATATCGGGTATGCTCTTGTCCGAAAAGCGTTGTCATTGAAATCATAGCCGGTCATCCAAGTCTCGTAAATATTATGTTCAAAGCCAATATATGTTCACACCCAACAAGTTCTCTGGCGAAAAGGAGTGTAGTTGTTTAGTGACTGTATTTAAATATTATTATTTCTATTTATGTTGTTGGAGAAAAGAAATTGTTAATGACCTTTAACTAATTGGATGGATTTATAGCTTTGAACTACAAGTTTTTTTTTCTTTTCACCTCCATCCAAATTGCACTGGTTAGGAACTTGCAATTCCATGACTTGTGGTAGACGCTGTAGTAGAGTTTCTTCCCAGTTTCCAGCAGTCTTCAGCTCTCTCATTCGAGTTTTTTAGAATGTGATTATCACCATCGTCTTCATCATCACTATTGATGCTCAGATTATTGCCGTGGCTATCTGTTATTGGAGTTTTCTCCCTACATAAAATACAACACAAAAAAGATAATAGTAAATATTTATATTTCGATATATTAAATACAGAATAAAGAGAAACAAATGGTTTTTTTAAACCATAATATTAAAAAAAGGAGTACATACATACCGTTTTTTTCCACCAATAGTATTTTAGAAACATTTGGAGATGTGTAGTTATGGAGATTTTGAAAGTCTGGTCCTTGCAAGTTTTGTCTATTCCAACATCCGTGCATTACGTTTCTAAAAAACATGAAAAACCAAAAACAAATAGCTGTTTAGCTGCTTTATTCACATATTATTGCTATCATTAATGCTTTGCATGTTATTGGAACATAAGTCGAAAACAAAAGTTCTACTAATAACTATTAATTTAATAATACATTCGAAATTACAAAATAAATTGCTATTACACAAATAGTTGTGTTGGATAAATAATGGTTATATAACGACTTATTTAGAACAAGTTACGTATAAAGTAAAAGTTTAACATTGAGTAACTCAAAATACACTGTATAAAACATGAGACAATATATATAATTGTATATGCATGTAGTACATGTAAATACGTACGTACCTTGTTGAGGAGGAGACATGTCAAAGTATAGGACCATTAGACGGCCAAGATTCTTGAGAAAAGAACTTGTCAAATGTAGAACATATACTAAATACTTATTTATTTCACTATTGAAATATCCAAATTCATTTTGTTGAAGCACAATTTGAACAATTGGAGGTAATGGCTGCTTCGCTATTGAAAATTTCGGAAAGAATACGAGATGAGAAAGACTTCGCGCTCAGTATCCCGCTCAAAGTTTTTTCCAATCCAAAATCTGAGAACAATATTTAAAAGATAAAAAAACCACAAAGTTGAGTAGTTAATACATACAAATAATGCTATTTAATATTCTGATATTAAATTATGTATGCAATGCAGCCTGTATAAGATAGACATAAACTATACTCAAAAGGGTTAAAAAACACAAATAGTTGCGAAGAAAATTCAGAAAAAAAGCAATAAGAAATAATACGTACATATACAATGTGGAACGTACCTTTTTGACGAGTGGGCTTGTCCAAGAATATGACCTCTTGACTGCCAAATATGATGCAAAATCAAACTATCCACTATGAATATACACAATTAAAGATAAACATTCACCAATTTCACAACTGAAGTATGTAAATTTATCTAAAATAAACTGTGAAACAATAATTTGCACGAGCTGCAGACACGGCGCCTTGACGGTGGAAAATTCCAGACAGAATGGGAGAAGAGAAAAGCTCCACACTCACTTGGCCGCTCAAAGTCTTTTTGCGCAGTCGTCATTTTGAAAAAACAAGCCAACAAGCAGCTATTGACAAGAATATTGTTGCACCAATACCTTGTTTTTTCTCGACTTATTCGTGATATTGTCACACAAATAATGCTGTAAATACAGCCTTGTAGAGCAGCACTATTGTTGTTATTGTTTCTACGCTATTGTTTTTCCCATTGTGTATGCAACAATATTCAACAATACTCCTTGCCAATATCCACAACTATCTTCACTATTGGCAATTCCTGCCAGGGTTATTTCCAGCCATCACTGTCATTATTGTTATTAATTTATCCGGATCTCATTCTCTGCTTGCCCGTAATAAAAATATTCGTCAGATTCGAGTCATCAAAGGATCATCTTTTTATTCTAATGACATTTACTTGGTCATCAGTACCTAAATCTAACACATGTAAACTGTATAGGGTCTTTTGTTATTTCTTTTTCCTAGTACGACAAAATGATTTTTCCTCTGATCGAAGAAGCGCTTGAATTTATTCAAAACCACATTTTTTCACCCTT
This sequence comes from Gisinianus flammeolus, assembly GCA_034699125.1. Classification (NCBI taxonomy): domain Eukaryota; kingdom Metazoa; phylum Arthropoda; class Collembola; order Symphypleona; family Katiannidae; genus Gisinianus; species Gisinianus flammeolus. The sequence goes on along the minus strand of JAIUND010002943.1, from coordinate 12,830 downwards.
TTTTTCTTTTTGTAAATTAAATCATGCAGTTTTATTTATCATACTGTTTTGACACCGTTTGAAAAACACTCGCCTGTTAAATCCATTTTTTATGAGTAGTCAATGAAATTACGAAGTCCAAAGTTTCATTAACAAAATTGAAGTAAAAGTGAAAGTACGACTAAATTTGAGTCAAATTATTTATTTGATGAAGAAGATTAGGGAGATTTAATATCGGAAATCAAATGCCGGGAATGTTGACCCTTCCCTTGGCCCATGCCCTGGTCCTTGACCATCTTGCGGTCCTGGTCCAAAAGGGAAAGAAGGCGGGAAAAACTTGTTCATTTGGTCATCTCGACGTTGTCTCCAAGTATTGAAATCCGGGAAAAATCCTTCATATTCCATCCCACCAGATGGCAATGTAGACCCTCCATTTGTATTGTCTTGCGCCTCAAAGCCCATCATACCAGCTGGACTACGTGGTCCAGAGGAATAAGAATTGCCGGGAAACCTGGCTAGGGAAAGACCAGGCATAGAACCAGACGGATCATTCATCATATTAATGAACGGGAAATTCGGGTTATTGAAAATGGAATAGAAATCCTGGAAATTTGGAAGCTGTCCCATTTGGATTTGACTTGGTCTTGACGGTGAATGGGGCAGTTGGATTTGTGATGGTGCTGGTGGGGGATTTTGAACTGATTTTGGTTTCAAATTTGAATTGAAAATTGAAAGTGGAGTGATTTGATGACGAGTTGGCCCGTCAGGGAAGTCGAGTAGACTTTGGGATTTTGAAGTTTTAGCTGCTGCTTGAGCTGCTGCTCCTGCCACATTTTGTTGTTTCAATAAAGTCGGCATTAAATGTTTATGAAGGAGATCAAAAATGGGGTTGAGGGATTTCAATGGTTTGAGTGAAGAAAAGGTGGGGAATTCAAAGAAAGTATTTTCATTTTCATTTTGATTTTCAGCAGGTTTCTTAATGTTTTCGTTTTGGTGTTCGGGGAAATCCAAACTTGGATTTGAATTTGAAGCTGGGATTTGGACTTTACTTTGCTTTTGATTTGAATTTGAATACGAGTGCGGAAGCGCATATGCATCCGCACTGTCTTTATCCATGCTGAGTAGAGGGAATTTAATAGAACCAGCAGCTGATGATGAGAGCGCTCGATTATTTCCCGGGTAAATCGTCATGTGATGACTGGAACTGGATTGGAAGTTGGACTTCCCGCCAACCGGACTGGATTTTTTTATACCTGTGAAGCAAAAACAAAAAAGGTAAGAAAATATTGAATTTACGCGCTTTTTTTTCTAAATAAATAAAATTTCAAAGACAGTTTGGGCATTATTTACCGTAATGCGTGTGAATGGAGCCATCAATTTTCGAAGTGCAAAACCAGACGGGGCAGCAATTTTGTGGGAAATGAGATTGGAAATCGGTTGGGATTTGAATGGTCGTGGTGGCCATTTCACATGCGGAATCTGTTGGGGGTGGAGCACATGTCACGCCTGCGCATTTATCCACTTTTCCCGATGCTGTTGTTGCTTCTGCTACTGCTACTGCTGACTTTTCCTGTGATTTTTTTGTTGCTGTTTTGGTCTCTTCGTTCGTTTTCTTTGAGGTTTTGAGCTGCGATGTTGGTGGAATGGCGACTGATGAATTTGGACTTGAACTCAGACCCTGCTGAACCGTTCCGGACCAATTTAAAATGGTCGGGGACTCATCGCTATCATTATCAGATGATTCGGATTGGAATTCGAAGTCGGGTTTGAACAAGGCACCAGATGATGACGATGGGAAAAAAAGTTGGAGAATATTCCTTAAAATCTTACCGTCTGGATCGAATTTATTTGTCTTGAGCTGGTTTTGACTCGGGCTATTTGCATTTTTGTTTGTATTTCCAAAGACATTGAGATTCGTGCCGGCCTTAGTTTCGATTGTGGGAGGTTCCATGGTGGGGGTTGTTTTGACTTCTTCCGGCTCCAGTTTCTCGTTGTCATTGTAATTATAATTGTAATTCGGTTCGGAAATCCCACGCCCACTCGTTTGGCCTTTGATTGAGTCCAATAAAGATTCGGGCTCTTCAACTTCAAATTCAGTTTTAGATGATGGTTGCGGATTTTCTGACTTAATTTGACTCAAAGAACCCCAAGGTGAACTCACCTCAATTTTCTTGTTGTTTTTTTTGGTGTGTTTTGGGACAGCTGGGGCAACTGGGGTTGGGATTTTCCTGGCGGCAATGCTATTTGAATTTGAATTGGGATGAGTCCGCCCGAAAATGACTCCGCCCATATTCACATTCCCATTCAATTTATTATTATTATTCGTACCAATTTCATTTTCATTCGGGTCCGCACTTTGGATTTTTTGACTATTTTTGATTTGTTGTGGATCGCCACCGAAAATGTTGGTGAGGTACGACGCGTCTGGGAATTGTAAGAAACTATTTTCCTCGTCCCGATTTGAATGCAACATTTTCATTTTATTTTTATACCCATTTGTTTCAGCCTCTTTAGGCTCTGGGGCGGAAGGAGGGCTACTTTTTTCTTGTTCTTGTCGACGTCCTCGTCCGGAAGGGTTCGAAGGGACACTGTAGAATGGAGGACCACCATTGTCACCAACAAATGTCAAATCATCATAGTTTGACCAGTCTCCCTGTGGGAAAACCCCGTGGGCGGGCGATAATGGGGCATCCTGAGATTTGTGTTGCTGGTTTTTTCGGCCTTGGACGCCGACTAAAACCACTCCAATGAGCACCGTCAATAATAACGGTCTAGGCTCCATCTTTTTTTTAAAGCTGTAATTAATGAAAGATGTAATTAAATTAATATTCTATAATAACTAATTAAAACTTGTTACATATAAATTACTAAAATCATGATTACATTTAGATTGCACTAGTTAGAAATTACCTTTGAATATATATTTTTTTCTTTATATATATATTTGTTCTTTACACGAACTCTCACAATAACGGTGAGCTTTTATTTTGTTTTTGTATTGTGGTATTTTTTTGTGGACCGTAATTCAATGTTCAACTGTAATTAAATTTGATGATGGTGAATGAACGATGAGTTGTTCCATTATTGTTTTTTCGATTTCCTTTGTCTTTTTGTGTTGTAGATGACGCAATTTGTGGAAATGTTGAAATGTGAGGGAACAACACAAGACTATTTTTTCATTGTTTGCGGTGTAGACAATATGAATTCGATCATTTTAGTGCATACTCATTCTCCCATTTTATGCATTGTCTTTGACCTTTTTCTCTCTCTCTCTCTGTCTCATGTCGTCATCCACAGTTATTTTTCTATTTTTGCTATTCCCATTTCCATTGACTATATAGACAATCCGCTACAAAATCCCACTTGATTTGGTTTCGTATTTGATATTATAGAAAATCCAAGTCAAAACTCAAATAATATATTTACTTCTCTTTTATTTTACACTATTTTTTGATAGACCATCAAGAAATTTAACAGCTCTTTGTCTCTCTTCTTGTTCTTCCTCTTCCAAATAGTCTTTCCACATGAGAAATGAGAGCGAATAATGAACTGCAAATTGCAGTTTGTCCACCAAAGCGCACATATCTACATGCAAATTAAAAAAAATGGTTGATGATCTTTTTTACTCGAATTTTTTTTCCTTCTTTATTGCACACGGTCATGGAAAGAAAAGTACAAATTTTTAAAGAAAATTCATGGAGCGGCGAAATTTCAAAAAAAATTTATAAAAATTCCAGTGGAAAATCAATCTATATTTGATTGTACACATTTGCTTGTTTTTTTAATCGGCCATTTTTAGTTATTCTTGTTTTCGAGAGATTTTGTGACTGTATTGGATTTTATGCGAGCGTCGTGGAATGTGAATTGAGCGTGGGCGAATTATTAGAAGCCTATAGCGAAATGCAAGCTATATTAGAAACAATTCGTTAGTAAAATCATCAACCGAAAAGATTTCCGAATCCGGGCAAGGAAAATCCACCCCCAAAAGGGCTCCGGCTCCCGATATTGATACCCCCCAATTGAAGCCCCTGCCGACCCCCACCAGATGAGGAAGAGGATGAAAATGAGGAAAAACTCCCCCCACCACCACCACTGCTACTCTGACTACTGCTGCTACTGCTACTGCTGCGACCACTCCCCCCAATTTTCCCTGCAAAGAAAGGCAAACAGGGAAATACCTATAGATACTAAAATTTCAAAATCCCCGCCTTTTTGAGCCATTTATTATATAGAAAGGGAGAGAAATTCAGCGTACCGTATGACTCGTAATTGCCACCATTTGGATGTCGACAATGCCAGACGGCACAGCAACCATCGTCCCGATCATATGATGGCCAGCAATTACCCGGATTTGGGATACAATTCGTCCCAGGACATTTCGAACCTCCCGCCGCCGGCACACCATCCATTTGAGAAACAATCGAAAGAGCCAGCAGACTCGTGAGGGCAGGAAATTTCATCTTACACAACACAAAAATTCAATCAAATCTCTCGAATCCCACACAATATGATTTGTTTTAAAACAAGAAAAAAAATCATAAAACCTGTGGGAAATTAAACTTTAATTTAAACTTCTGTTTGTGTATTTAAATGGAATTTGAATATTCTAGATTTTAAATGTTGATTTGGGGATGGGGCATTGTGTTATTTGTGAGGGATATATAATTCTGGTGAATGAGTGGGACAATTAAAAAGGACATTAAAAGAGGAATGAAGGGTATTTCTTTCTTTCTTTTTTTTGATGGGTAGAAAGAAAATAAATAGAAACGCTTATTACTTTGCTGTCCTTTTTGATGCTGTGACGATTGTATTTTGGCTATTTGGTGTGGCGAGTCAGTTGGGGTGGTGGATGAGGATGATGAGGATTATTCTCTCGAGTTTTTATTCAAATGTCAAATGACTCCTCGTCGAGAACACATAAAAAAAAATCTAATAGTCTATACGGCTATAAAAATAATCAAAGTGCTGTGTAGTTTTTTGGATTGAGTACACTGTAAAAACGGAGTGAGTGATCGAGCGAAGAGAAAACATTCCTCCTTTTTCTTTGTGCTGGATGGGACAATTTCCATATCCAATTCTTTTATCCCGCTTTTCGCAAGCTTCAAAAAGCTGTACAAAACTTGTACGCCACTCGCGTTCGCACAGCTCGTTTTTTTGGCCGGGAAATGAAGTTGAAATTCATGTGAATGGCGTTGAGCTGTTACAGCTTTTTTGTTTCGTGATGTCTCTTTTGGGGGGATAATTTGCTTTCACTTAAGTTTAATGTGTGTGTGGGATTCCCACAATGGGAACTCGCAATACTTATACAAAAAAGTAAACAAAATGTGACATTTAGAATTTGCTTTCGTTACTAAATTCCCTCACGCATTACGGATTTAATTGGTCTGTGTATTAATTCCTCCACCGGTAGAATTTCTAATTAATCGGAATTTTTTCAAGTTGAATTGGAATTTCTAGATCGCTAGAAATGTTTTGCATTTCATCCGCATGGAATTGCTGAAGTATTTTCTTGATGTTGAGATTTTTTATGCGAATATTTTGCTAGAAAAATTTAAATGGTTTGAGAAATCCGAGAATTTTCGAATTTGGAACTCTGTCAAGGAAAGGAATCCACTTTCTCAACGATTTGGGTCTATTTTCAAAGGCAAATTACAAAAATCCGCATGTAATTTTTGAGGGTTTGAGTACACCATTTTAAATATTGTAGTTTTATTGTCATAATGACGGAGTTTCATTTTGAGGCCAAGCCCTGTTCCCGAGATCCGCTGGCTAGAACCCGCCATGTCTGGCGGTGCGCGCAACGTCGAAAAGTGACCATCATAGTCAATAAGATGCAAAATTATTGCTTGATTCTACTTCTGCTGGGAAGGGACAAGCCTCTGACACATTTTAATTCATCCCAAAATATTTACAATGCGCCACATGCATGCGCACCCAGATGTCACTCTTGAGTCGAGCGCACAGACCAAGGGTTTTGTTCAAATCGGTTTAGAAAAAAACCGCATGCGAATTTCGCCATAATTTTCACAAGGCAGTTAGAAAAATAAGTAATAATTGTGCAAAAAAAGTTTAACTCTGAGGCAAAGCCGATTTGCGACACTGTTCAATTTTTTGTGCGGTCACTGCCGATTTTATGCATAAAACATTACGCGAGCAAGCTCAGATTTCCTTGAGAAATGCTCAAAAGGATGTCTGTTGTTCTTAAAATGGATGTAGAAATGGTTTCACGATTAGAACGTGGCACCCGGAGCTCAGGAAAAAACTTTAGTGGAGTACACACACTGGAGAAAAGTGACTAAGCTGTTAATTTTGCAACTTTGACAACGGCTATGTTTTTGGCACCCAAAGTTGAAAATATTAAAATAAGATAATTGTTATATGGTTTAATAACCGTAGTTATAAAGCAGAAAACCCGAATCGTTAAACTTAAAAAACAAACATGCCCTTGCCAGACGATTTCAGTGGTGTGGTTTCAAAGTTGCACAATTAGCATTGAAAAAAGCGTGCGCTTGTATGCGTCATGGGCCCAGATTTACATGCAAACTGCATAGGGTCCTTTGACTAAAGAGGTTGATGACGATCCACGAAAAATTATGCGAGATTTCGGAACGAGTCACTCAAGTTCAATATGAAATTGCGATTTTCAACTGTATATATACCTGTATAAGAAAAGTTGAAAGCACACACATATACCGGAAAAGAAAATTTGCCCCAATAGTTTCGGAAATTAAATTCACATTGTAGTCTATAGAATCTAGACTCTCGATGTAAATCTGATACATTGAATCTGAATAACGTGAACATTAATTGTAATCGGTGTCACAGCGGTACAGAAATGTTCATTTAAATATAAGGGAGCGGAGCGCATAGCGGAGATCCCCTAATAATGGCTTGTCGCATGTCCGTCCGTCTGTCCTTTCTGACGATAACTCCAAACTGTTCAAGATTTTGACTCCGGGTTTTCCGCATTGACATTGTATGGGTAAAAGACAGGAGGATTTCGGAGATGGGTATAATCGGAAACCAATATAGGTTTTATTCGGGTTTTTTCGCGGTTTTGACTTGTTTTCCCAATTTTTCGTTCTTAAATGATTCCGGGGAACAAAATTCCCCGGAATGCGAATCTGAAGTCAAACTCCGAAAAAACCGAGTACTGAACTCCGAATTCGGTATTTTACCCGGTATTTCGAGAAATAGGGAAATTCATTGGATTCTGGGATAATAAATCATGGAGAATTCGATTCTGGAATCAGAATACATAAAATCCGAAAACAAACCCCTGAATTTCGGATTTTACCCGGTTATGGGAAGAATATTCAACTTTGCTATTATGTAACTCAAAAATGTTTTCTCTGTTCGTCCAACAAATTTCTTATCTGCCTACATGAGAAACGCGATAGACTTATATATATGTCAACGTCGAACTATTAGAGATTTAAAAAAGTATAAAACGTTGAATTTAAATCAATTAACCATTGTTGTTGTAATGTAAAGGGGAGCGGGGCATAAATGACCCACACAGTTTATTCCATATAGCGGGAGTCGTAATTATCCCACTGGAATCCCGAACATGTTAAATATACCTATCAATACAAAATTGCAGCGTTGTATTCAATTTCTTTTACCCTGAAAACCTTCAGATTTTTTTCCAATGTATTTCACATACATTTTACATGCATAGAATATTTGTGTTTATATTACTATTTGGTTTTCCTTCACTATTCTATTTACATAAAAACAAATATTTTTATTACCGAGTTGGTGTTTTCCAACTCCTTATATATATGTCGTAGGCAGTGAGAATTTCAGGGATCGAGAATCTCGATCTCTCGTGGCCTAGGTGGCGAGGTACAAATCTCATGACCTAGGGAGTGAGAGTCAGGTGGCGAGGGTACCTATATCCTTCTCTTCGTTCATTCAACTATATATGTATAGCCAACCACCATTCCCTATATGTAGTTCACTATGATGAACTATAGGAAGGCTTTATCCCTTGCCCCTTGCTGCTCTCTCTCTCACGCATTCCATTTGCATTGTAAGCTGGTTGGAATTCCTCATAAAACACCACAGGACAATTGCTTACTGATGCCTGTCTATAATTACATGTGTCTTTGCGTTTTCTTACATGCATCAAATTCTTCTGACCACATGACATGTAAGCATCATATGGATTAAAAGTGGACTCTATATTTTTATCCTTTGGTGTGTTCATTTCCAAAATAAATTGGTTTTCTCTAATTCAGTTTCAAATATTCTTTTATTGACGACACACATTTAAAAGTCAACTTTCAAAATGGCAGAAAGCCAAGAAATTTCTTTTAATAGTTGCATCAAATCCTACACAAATGGCCCAAAATTTCGAAAACCATATCTTTTCCCCACATTTGAAAATTACAATAAGTTTGTTAAAGTTCTGCGTAGAAGAAGTAGAGAATCAGCAAAGATTCAAACAGCAATAAAACGAAAATTTAAAGTGGAAAAGGAGCGTGAAGAGTTTGTTATTCTAGACAATAAAACAGGGAAAAAAATACTCCACCAAGAAAACTTAAGGTCCATTTTGTGTGAATTCCACAATAACAAAGGTAAGAGTCGCTTCCAATGTAAAGATTGCTTGAAATGCGTGATTATAAATATGCATAGATTATTTACATATTTCAAAATTATAAAAATAGGACATGCTGGAAGGGATACAACCATGAAAAAGCTACGGGAAATTTATGCGTATGTGCCCCATTTACTAATTCGGGAGTACATTTCCCGTTGCAATAACTGCTGTGCTCGCAAACCAATTCCAAAGCCGGCGGCCGGGATTCCAATTTACGCTAAAGGTGTGATGGACAGAGTTCAAGTGGACTTAATTGATTTGAGGTATAAAATTGACTCGTACTTTAAACTGTACATTATTAAATTTTTATTATGACTTTGAAAAACCAACTTTAAAAGCTATACTTGTATTTGTAAAAAATAGAAATAAACCGGACGGTGAATTCAAATGGATAATCCATGCCAAATGCCATTTCTCAAAATTCACATGGGCGGAACCACTAGCTTCGAAAGAATGTGTGAATGTTTGCATATTCATTCGGAGGCTTTTCGTTGGTTTGGCCATCCTAATATTCTTCAAACGGACAACGGTGGGGAATTCATTGGTCGAGAGTTTATTGAAATGATGGAGAGTGAATTCAAAAATACCACCGTTGTGCGATCCCGGCCACGGCATCCACAGACAAATGGCTTAATTGAACGGGCAAACGGGATACTTGAGCGTCGGGTTAGTTCACATTTGGAGGAGGCTGGACCACATTGAGCGCAGTGGCTGGAGATGCTGGTACACGAAATCAATACCAGCTACACTCGGACAGTCAAGGCCACTCCGTTTGAGCTCATGTTCAGTCGGAAACCGATATTAAGACCAGCCCGAATTGTTGACAGCAAGTGATCCCGAAAGCTCGTCAGGTAATGAAATGGATGCACTGTCTACATTGTACCCTCCGGATGAATCATCTCGGTCCTTGCCGAGTTCCCCACAAAGCCCTTCTCCGCTAAAATCATCTCGGTCCCCGCCGAGTTCCCCACAAAGCTCTTCTCCGCTAGAATCACCAACTTCTTTCCCACCTGGCTTCTCGGCGAACTCTGCCCTCATTTGTCCAAGTTTTTCACCCACTTCCGGAGGCTCCACCCACATGCAACCCAGCTTCCCATTGGAAGTGGCAGCGACTTTCTTTGGTCCTTCTCCCAGCTCAAATGGTCCAGATGACGAACCCCAACCAGTTGTTCTGTACGAAAATGACCCTCCACGCTTATGAAAAATTGCCCACATGATTGCCCCGCATGATATTCCCCACAGTGCAAGTCAATCATACTTTTCTGTGGCTATAGTTTTGGATGATTACAATTGTATATATAACAATGATCGTCCAGTCCAAATTTGCCAGAAAATATTCTGGCCGACTGCATGTGCCAATGAAAAATTAGGTAACACAGTGGCCAACGTTCAGTCTAAGCTCAATTCTTTTTTGGCCTACTTGAGAAACAGACTGCAACAGAAAGAAAAGTATTTGCAGTTAAATAAGTCCAAACACATTGAAATTTGGGATATCATTTCTTTACCTATCGACAGAGTAGACAGATCCAACACTTATCCCCGAAATTTACCCTCTAAAGTAATTGGAATTTCAAGTCCTGGTATACTAAAACTTCAATGCGAGTCTGGCATCATTTCCACTGGTGTCCATAAGGACAGTGTTGGAATTTGGACGGGAAATGCAATCAATTTTTCTGCTTGTCCAACAGTGAAGTTTTCCCTCATTACTGCGTCACGATCTGTCACTTCCTACTCCTCATCTCACAATTCCTCTCAACCTTCGACCTGTCGTTGTAAAACTGGATGTAAAACTCGCAAGTGTCCTTGTAAAAAAAATAATTTACCATGTGGGACAAAGTGTCATCGAAAAGACCAATGTGAAAATAAGTAACAGAATACCATAACTTGTACAAATTGTAAAATAGAATAAGATATGCTTAAGAATGTTAATAAAAATTACGTACATATGAAATAATACCAACACATACAACTTTATTAGCGACAAAACATGTGGAAATGTGACGTATAGTGACGAATGCACTCGTACATGGAATTTTGTATGTGTGTGTGAGGGATAAAAAGCAGCGAGGGATAACGCCTCATCATAGTGAACTATATAGGGAATGGTGGTTGGTTATACATATATAGTTGAATGAACGAAGAGAAGGATATAGGTACCCTCGCCACCTGACTCTCACTCCCTAGGTCATGAGATTTGTACCTCGCCACCTAGGCCACGAGAGATCGAGATTCTCGCTCCCTGAAATTCTCAATGCCTACGACATATACATTTGATTCTAAAATCAAACCGCATGTCCGTCGACTGAACAATTTCACAGATATTTGAAATAATTGTCCGAGATTAGAGAAAAAGTGGAGAGACTTCATTTCCAATAACATCATGAAGTTCTTTATTGACCCGCAGTCTTCCTGGTATGATCTAGGTTGTGGTCTATCAACGTTCAGACATTGAAAACTGGGTGACTCCATTTCATTATAGGATGGGTTTAAAAATATTAAACGTCACAGTTGTTATGGATGTTTTTGGATAGTTGTTTGATATTCTCCGCTCGTCAGTACTCCAACTTGGGAAGAAAATGCAGTGTACAAGGAGAAGTTTGAAGCCAGATTGAGCATAATCTTATTTCAACCAATCAAATTGTAGCTCCTTCTCTTGGGTTGAAAGGCATTGGTTACAAATTGTAGCTCCTCTTGGGTTGAAAGGCCTTGGTCACAAAATGAACTGACTCCGCCTCCAGACGCTTTTCAATTTGAACATGGATCCGAATTTGAGCAGAATTGTGTCCACAAAGTGGCCAAGGAGTCGTCACAACTTGAATTAGACACTTTTCATGTTCGCCGTACTTAATTACATATTTGACTGCATTTTGGTAATTTTTCCTCAAAAAACTGTGAACATTAGGCGGAGCAAATTCGCGGAGGCGTTGCTCCGCGAATCGTATTCATCAAGCTCTAAATAAACCAGTGGACTATAAAACGTCTTTAAACCCTGCCATTTTCTCCCAATTTAACGTCGCCTTACTTGTTCAAATATCGGATTTAAGTCGTCTTTAATTCGGGTTGTGGTTAGTAGGGACATTCCTATTAACCAAAGTATATGACACATGACTGAAGTCTCGTGTTATTATAGTATACTTAAAGAACGTGGCGATTTTTCAACACTCAGAGCATGCAAAATTTTGAAGCCCGCAAAAAAATCAATTAAGTCTAATTACAATTGACAAACCATTAATTTAATATAAATTTGCTGTTCGTATCCACCGTGCATTGTAAATACGATAGTTTAGAGAAGTGGATTGCTATACAATTCTTTTATTAATCCGAGCTTTCGGTGGCACTTTGGTTGCCGTCTTCGGAGAATCTGTCCATATTTTACATTGTTGAATTATGAGAAAACATGAGTAAATTACTCAGAGAAATAGCTAAACTTAAATAACATAATAAACAGTATTTTACCAATAATTGCAGAGTACAATAATTACTGGAACATTAAATGTATACAGTTAACTATAATTATACTAGACTTTACTGAATCACAATTAAATTAAATATTGTAATTTGGATCAAAGATGATTTGAAAATTTGAATGTTGGATTGGGAATTTGTTTGCTCTGTTTATGTGAATTGTTTGGTATTTTGATGCAAAATTCTGTCTGCCCATATGATTTAGATGCCTTTGTTCTTTTTGAAGCCTTTAATTATTTTGAAAATTCTTACATGCGTCTCAGTAGTGTGTGGTTAACACACAAATATTTGAATATTCTTGTAACATTACATGTTTGGTCATCGGTTATCTTGTCGAAATAGATATTGGGCTCGATGGAGGAGATTAAATTCAAATTGAGATGCTTTATCATTTTTTTGTTTGGGGGTAAGGTAAAATTCAGACCCAATGCCAATACGTCATTTCGAGTTTTACGGCGTTTAGACTGGACAAAATTTTCTTAAAACTTGTACTCGAAAAAATGGAAACCATTCCTAGCTTATACTTGATAAAATGGAAACCATTCCTAGTTTACACTAGATAAAATGGAAACCATTCCTAGCATACACTAGATAAAATGGAAACCATTCCTAAATACACTAGATAAAATGGAAAAGAATTCCTAGCTTACACTAGATAAAATTGAAAAGAGTTCCTAGCTTACACTAGATAAAATTGAAAAGAGTTCCTAGCTTACACTAGATAAAATGGAAAAGAATTCCTAGCTTACACTAGATAAAATGGAAAAGAATTCCTAGCTTA
>JAIUND010002942.1:0-18649 GCA_034699125.1 Gisinianus flammeolus | reverse complement strand
GTCGGACACTCTCACAATAGTTAATGTTCATGCTGATATTTATTTCTTCAATATCTTGAATGTAAATGATAATAATCGCAATAATGATAGCAAAATGACGATTTGTGGCGTCTCAAATAAAATATTATCACAACGACAAACAAAATTGAAAACTCCGCAGTTATTTTAACCCAATCTCGGATTTCAACTTTCGCGACGTCAATTTGGAGAGAAATGATTTGATTTAGTTTATAAATTAATCCCCCCGAAAATCAAAAAGCTCCAAACGTTTCCAGAAAAAATGTTGAATTGCCTTCATTGTGCGTTGTCCATTTAAATCTCACAGGTTTATGGAGCTTGAGACATTTAGCGTTAATTGAGTTTAATGTGTTTGCACACGATTGGAATTTGGATGAAGATATAATTGCTGGTTATGTATGTTTGGATAGTTTTAGAAAATCTTTTGCACATGTTATTTTATTTGCATAAATCAACTCGAATTATTGCAGATGGAGATGAACTGAAAAGTTATTCCAGTCATTTGATCATATGATGTGGTGATGGAAAACAAAGGATTTCCTTTCATTTTCCTTTCACTGAATAGTATTCACTAAATACATTCTAAAACGTTGGCTTTGAAACACCGTGAATCTGAATTTAAAAATATACTTTACGTTAAAGTTCAACGCCGTTTGTAGATTATGTTTACTGTGACGGGAGCATGCGGTACACAGTCGTGACCTAGGTCAAAATTTCTTGTGATCTCAACTCAGCTTACATTCAAAGGGCGTTGAACTTGAGCAAGTTTCTATGAAATATTTTATTTGCACTTTTCGAATTTGACTCCTGGCTTTCTCGACCAGATTTTAAAGCATTGCAAGTCTCTTCATTTAAATATCTCATATATTATCATCATCTCATTAACATGGTAACTGTCAGCTAAAACATTTAACGCTGTCAAATTATCCTATGAAGAAAAATATTCGGTCAACCCGGATGGTTTTGGTTTTCTCCAGCGGGAAAGGAAAATTCATTCCTTTCCGTCTCAATGAGCCAAATGAGTGAATGTGAAATGTGAAGCGACTCACTTGAAGCGAGTTTGAGCAAATGAGGAGCGAGCGGACAAGGAATGAACATGGAGCGCCATAAGCAACAATGTATTTCCCGTTGTATTTATGAAACTCCCCCCGCTGCCTTTCGTTCCCAACGGATTTCACCCATTTTTTGCAAGCCATAGGTAAATCAACTGTGGAAAATACAACCATGTAGACAAATCATCGAATTTTTTAACATTTCAGCATTTGCGTAATGTTAACCACAGTCAATTTTCAGCTGACGAGTTCCCAACTGCCAATTAGCAAGCAAATGGTGACACATGTATGGAATTTTGTATGAGCGTAACTATGTTGACTTGAATAATGTATGCTTATGGCTATTATGGTGAACCAACTCGAATATCTTTCGTCTCAGAAGGTCACGAGAGGTCACGCGGGAAATGGGAAAACGCGTAGTTTCTGAATCATGAATCAAATAAACTTGTTTCAATTTGATGGTGATATATAGTGATCGGATTCAGAATTTGATACTCAAAGAAAGTCGGACTGCGCAGTGTCCAGAGCCTCAAATATAGAGCGGCAGCAGGTTGGGGAGTTCCATTGTCAGTTTCATATACACAAAAAATCAGGGAGTTGCACTGTGACGATTGTGAGTGTCGGTAATCCCCTTCAGTTGGCTGCTGTGGAAGTTCTTTTAGAAACTTCAGAAAAAGTAACTTTAAAAAAATCAATTCATTTTGGCCATTTTTGGTCACCGGCATTTGACCTCCGATGACCGTCAGAATTTACGATAGCCACGCGCTTGGAAAATTAGGCATACAAATAAATTATAGTAATTAACTATATGTGTTAGCGCAAGAGCGAAAAATGCAATCCCATGTGTGTTTCACCAAAATGAGTATTTTCCCATATTTTCCCTCTCAATGCTCATGCTATCGAAAAACAAAAATTCAAAACAAGCAACATCCTCAAAAAATTGCTCCACCTAGTGTTTTTATTTTTATTGGAAAATCTTCATTAAAAGTTCCCAAAAGTTTGTCAAATGTGAACTCAAGTATGACGAACATGAAGAAAGTGTCAAATTCAAAATCCGACGACGCGTTGGACACCTTTTGGACACTTTTTGGCTCAAAATTTGGATACACTTGTGAATTAAAAATTTCTGAAGGCGGAGTCAAGTTAAATTTGTCAAATCTCGACCAAGGCCTTTCATGGCCCTGACAAGGAAACTCAACATGATTGGCTGAAAACGCTTTTCCTTGAATTCGCTTCTTTGACAATAAATGGCCCTGGGCGCAGCATTTTCTTCCTGATCTGGATTCCTGACAAAGCGGAGAACACAGCTAACAACTAAATTGGATTGCTTATTACCTTGACAATTATGGTCTTCAAAAATATTATTTTTATTCTTTATACAAAATTTTTAATTCACATTAAAAATTTCGCTTTCCGTCTTCACAGGGTTCTATTTAAATCGGAACCCGCAAATAATTTAGTTTGGCGCCACTCAAATGTATGTGCGTTGTTTTGTCTCAAATTCCTTTTCACTGGAAGATAAATTGCCTTCACTTCAAATACAAGGCCTCATAGACTAAAATGAACGGCGTCAAACTGTCGCAATAAAAATGGGAAATGGTTATGCAAATATTCCTTGTTATTGAACTGACTCAATTCGAATGATGTTCCAATAGCCTTTTTAAGCTTCATATCCAAAAAAGCAAGCATTCTAGAATTTTTATTATCTATTCTTGGAAATAGAATTTCGGTTTCAAAAAAATAACGGAACTTTGGCGACCAGAAACGAGTTTTAATTAAATTAATCCAAACCAATGAAACATAGTGATTTCTGTGAACGTGCCTCCACGTCGTCCTTTGGTGTTTTGGGTACTTGTCCAATATCCACGACTTCTGTGCTCCGGACAGAGGAGTTAAATAAAAGCGTTAAACTCGTTATCTACATTTTAACATGGTAAAATCGCGTGAGGAAATTCCGCGGTTGATTTTCCCGCATTAGGAAAATGAGCGTGGCGGACTTTCCATTGAAGGAGAATTTCTTTTAGAAGGAAAAATGGGTGTCATGTCAAATGTTATAAAGTCTTTTGTTATAAAGTCAAATGTTATAACACCTAATGTTATAATACCTAATGTTATAAAGTCAAATGTTATAATCCATGTGATATAAAGTCGAATGTTATAAACCAAATAAAATCAGGTAGGATTCATTGGAGTCATTCCAAAAGCGCCCTACATTTTTTATATTTTTTACCCTACAAAGGTTAGCCCCTTGAATAATTCAAAAGTGTCCTGCGTCGTGCATCGTGGACGGTCTTCCCCTGTTACCCTATATAATGAACACATTCAACCAATGTTAAATGAGTAAATGAGCTTTTGATTTCGAGTATTCATCCACACTTGAAAATTGAAACGAAATTATAATGGGATTCACATGTCAAATCCCTGTGCATTCTGCTGCATCTCGATTTTACCATTTCAAGTGTGGAGATTCCGATGGCCTTCACATATTTACAATTGGAAAAGGGGAAAGTAGCGGCTGTGTAAATGGGTGTTGTAAAAGTCAAAATCTGTCCGTTCTTCGTGTTTTTTCTCTAAATATACCTATAATAAAACATTCCCTTTCTTCTTCAGTGTTCTATTTCCCTCGTTCGTCGTAAAAAAAGAGAGAGAAGAAGGCACATTCCTTTGCAGTCTGTGATGCAGTCGCACACTTGGAATACAGAAAATTGGAAATCCACATGTATAGTTTCAAACACGGTTTATTATAGTACATATCTGTATATACATATATGTTGGTTTAACGAATACTAATTGGTGATTAATTAAACTCTTCTGCCCTTGAAAATAAAAACTCCACCAAAAAGTATAGTTTTTCAACGACCGAAAGGGGGAGAAATTTTATCAAATCGAAGGTGTGTTGAGGGATTTTTCATCACGTTCCGGATGGCGTCCTCCTTTTGCGCTTCATTCCTGGCCATTTCCATCGAGTGACGGGACGAATGTGCGGAGAGTGACTCGGATTTCCATCTTTTGGTGTCGTCATTATATACAATTTAGGAGAGTCATATTATATATAGTCATGTCGGTTCATGTTGTTCCAGTTAATATTTAAAATGCCATTTTTCCATTTCCTGTATACTGTATGCACGCGTTGTATATATACAATTATTGGAAATGATTATTTAATCGCTTTCTATTTAAAATCTTCAAAAATGGCTAAAAAAAATTCCCAAAAATATATAGCTAAAATTGCATATGTACGTTATATAGAAGTGGTGGGATCTGTCCATTCCAGCACATTCACACTTTCTTTCTTCTGAAAATCCATCAGAGAATCAATTGAGAAATGTGTGTGGTGTTGATACAGCATCTCGTCCTTTCGTGGAAATACTCGAGCAGTTGAACTCGAGTAAGCATTTATATATTCCTGTGGTTGTGTGAGTTCAACAAGTGTGTGTGTGGGATGAGTCGCAGGAATCCGTATATAGACTTTTACCGGGAACACACGACGATAAAAGCACCACATTTGCATATATTCTGACAAAAATGTTCGGATTAAGAGAGAATCCATCACTCCATGCACACAGAGCTATTAAAATCTCATCTAGCCAGTTCCATTCCAATTCCAATTGCGGTTCCAACTAATTGTCAATCCGAACTAACTTGATGTGCGTTCACCACAACAATTTAACACGAACAAGGAATCCATCAGCTGATCCCCACAACACAACACAAATCGAGCATGCACGCACGCACGGTCAAATGAAATGGAATTTTGACAAACTTCCCATGCAACGAGAGCAATTAACAATTAGCAAGTAAAGACAAAGACAAGACACGCGATGCATCACACAAGCCACACACACACACAATGGACTGGGGCTACAAATACCAGTGGCGCAATAATCTCCATCCTCATTCCACATATATAGTTCAACTCCATACACAACACAACACCACACGTTCCAGTTCTCTTTATACAAATAATCCACACATCATTCCATAATATTTCTATAACACGTCCTTCAAACACAGATAAAAAGTGCAAACACAGAACCACAACAAACAAACGAATTTGAATTTGGATTCTAACTTCTTGTCAGAGGAAAGCCGTGAGAACGAACAACCATCAAAACCTATTGTGACGACGACGACCACGGAAAAAATCATGCCCCATCAGCGGCGTCATCGTCCGGTCCATGTCCATGTCAATGAGACAATGGAGGAGGACAAGATCGTCATTTCCGGCATCTCGGGTCGCTTCCCTCAGTCCGCCAATCTCCAGCAATTGCGGGAGAATCTCTTTAACGGCACGGACATGGTCACTTGTGAGTTCCATGCATCATACATACAAATTCTACTATATACATACTACCATTTCCGGTTCAGAATTTCTCCTTATTGTTGTGAAATTGTTTTTGTTGTTGTTGTTGTTATTTTTATTATTGTTGTTGTTTTTGTTTTTGTTGTGGTTGTGGTACGGACAATATAGCGGACAGTTCCCGCTGGCCTCTGGGTCTATACGGGCTCCCACATCGCTCGGGGAAATTATTGACTCTGGACCGATTCGACCCGCAATTCTTTGGGGTCTCACCCAAAGCCGCTCATTTCATGGACCCTCAATTACGGATGGCTCTGGAGGTGACGCAGGAGGCGATGATGGATGCGGGTGTGAATCCGGGTAGGATTCGGGGCTCTCGGACGGGCGTCTTCCTCGGCGTCTCCTGCAGTGAGTCGGAAACGGAATGGTGGAAACAAACGGGGGCGGGCCATGGCTATGCCCTCCTCGGTGGGGAACGGAGCATGTTCGCCAACCGAATCTCCTTTGCATTCGACTTGACCGGTACGTTCAGGCTTCAGAATATGTACATATATGCATGTATGCGGTACAACTTGAATTACAAACCTACCTCAATTATTAGCCTGGTTTTTTCTAATAATAAGTTAAGCGCGCCGCATTTACCGTATTGCTATCCATACCTAGTTTTTGGACAATTGTTTTCATTTTCAAGAATTGTAGACATTAGCCTGGTGGGCTTGCAATTCAAGATTTACGGTATGGATTTTATACCGTGGAATGTTTAATTATTTATATAGGGCCGAGCATGGCGATCGACACGGCCTGTTCCTCGTCTCTCTTGGCATTGAGCCAAGCCGTGGAGGCGATTCGTCTGGGGAATTGTGAGGGGGCGCTCGTGGGGGGTCTCCACCTCAATCTCCAACCCACCCTCTCCCTCCAATTCAAGAACCTCATGATGTTATCCCCTCAGGGTCAATGCAAGTCCTTTGATGCTAGCGGGAATGGCTACGTTCGCTCGGAAGCGATCGTGATGATTTTCATTCAACGGAAGGACCTCGCTTTCCGCTCCTACGCCACCATCCTCCACGCCAAGACGAATACGGACGGTTGGAAGGAGAAGGGCGTGACTTGGCCGTCGGGGCGTGTTCAACAGATGCTCCTCGAGGAAGTCTATGCGGAGGCGGGCGTGGATGTGGGTCAGGTCAAGTATGTCGAATGTCATGGTACGGGAACGGCTGCAGGGGACCCTGAGGAACTGAATGCCCTCGCCAATGTCCTGCTCAAGGATCGACCCCCTCACGCCCTTCCACTCCTCATTGGCTCCGTCAAGAGGTATCATCGCATCATATAGCAGCAATCTTTGTCTTATTTTTTTAGCGCTTGGAAAAGTGTGGGAAAAGTGAGAAAATTTGAAATCAAACACAATTTTAACGGTTGTTTTTTTGTAACGTAATGTTTTTTTTTCACAGTAATATGGGACATTCCGAGCCGGCGAGTGGCCTTTGCTCCGTGGCCAAAGTGCTACTGGCCATGCAGTCGGGCGAAATCCCCGGCAACCTTCATTTCAAATCCCCAAATCCAAACATTCCTGCCCTGATGGATGGACAGTTCAAAGTGGTCACGGAGAATACGAAATGGGAGGGCGGTATCGTGGGCTTGAATTCATTTGGATTTGGCGGGGCCAATGTGAGTTTCAAACATTTAATAATTAAGCTATGTAAATTCAAAATTCAAATAAAGACAACAACAACAACAACAACGGGGAAAAGAAATTCGGGAATCTTTGATTGTCCATTTCATTTATATATAGGTGCACGTGATTCTGGAGTCGAGCCCGCCAATACTCAAAGCAGAAAAGGGGGTAAAAGATGGAAGCCAATTGAATTTGAACTTTCCGCCATTAATCGTCCCATTTTCCGGGCGAACCAAGGATGCCGTGGAATTTGCTTTGAATGAAATCATCACACAGAATAATTCTGCTGGAGCATCAGGATCATCTTTGATGATGGATTTGGATTTTGTGGGTTTGCTCCATCGGATTCATCTCCATGAAATCTCGGGTCATCCCTTCCGCGGATTTTCCCTCATCCAACAACAACAACAACACCAACAGCCAATGGAAATTGTGCAGCAGCAGCAGCGGGAGACTTTGAATGGCGAGAACGGGAAACCTCCCGTGTGGTTCATCCTGTCCGGAATGGGCTCCCAATGGACCGGCATGACACGCCATCTCTGTCAATTCCCCGTCATCAAACAGTCCCTTCAAAAATCCGCGGGGATTTTAAAGTCCCAAGCCAATTTCCCGCTCCTCTCCGAACTCCTTCAGAGCAGTGAAAACGAGCTCATCCTCGCCGCTCAAGGAAATAATGTCCTCACCGCATTTGTTTGCATCTGCTCCATCCAAGTGGCCCTCGTGGACTTGCTCCAGTCCATCAGGGTGAGCCCTCAAGGGATCATTGGTCATTCGGTGGGGGAACTGGTCGCTGCGTATGCGGATGGATGTCTCAGCCATGAACAATCGGTTTTAGCTGCCCATGCTCGAGGTCAAGCCATTTTGGATATGACGACAAGTGACGAAAACAACAATGACAACAACAAGGACGTGAAGGGTCCAATATCAATGGCAATGGCCGCAGTGGGTCTGACGTGGGAAGACGCCAAGTCTCGGTGTCCTCCAGGTCTCATTTATCCCTCCTGTGACAACTCGGAGAATAGCGTGACTCTATCCGGACCGGCGGGAGCCCTTGCCCAGTTTGTCCAGCAGTTAAAGGCCGAGGGAGTATTTGCCAAGGAAGTAGACTCGGCAGGGGTCGCGTTTCACAGTCCGTATATTCTAAGTGCGGCGACTCCATTGAAAGCGGCCCTGGAGAAACTCATCCCATCACCTCAATTGAGGACCAAACGATGGATCAGTTCATCCATTCCAGAGGCGGACTGGGATTCGGACTTGGCGCTCTTTTCTTCAGCCGACTATCACGTGAACAACTTGCTCAGTCCCGTCCTGTTCCGTTCCGCCCTCACTCAAGTCTCCTCACAAGGGATCGTCATTGAGATTGCTCCGCACTGTCTTCTCCAGTCCATCCTCAAGAAAGCCTGCCCCCAGGCCATCCACGTTGGAATCATGAACAAGAATTCCCCGGACAATGCAGTTCACATTGCCACCGCCCTCGGGCGACTCTTCACTAGTGGACTTGACCCGGACTTGACGGCCCTTTACCCCAAACCCCAAGTCCCACTGCCCAGCTCCACCAGCTCATTGAGTCCACTTATTCGGTGGAATCACAGTCAGTCCTGGGCCGTCGCGTCCTGTCATCCACCACAAGCTCATGGAGGTGAAGAGCGACCGGGAAATGGAAATGGAAATGGACCTTCAAGTCCTCCCGGACAAGGTCAAGGTCAAGTGACGGTCGAGATTTCTCTGGACCGGGACACGGAGAGTTTCTACGCGGGTCACGTGATTGACGGTCGAATTATTTTCCCCGCCACGGGATTGATTCATCTCGTGTGGGGGGCCTTTGCTCGCCTTTCCGGCTCCACCCTGGACCAAGTCCCCATCGTCCTCGAGAACTTGACCCTATCCAGGGCCACTTTCCTCTCAAAAGATGGCGCCCCCGCTCGGTTCTCCATCAATTTCCTACCGGGCTCGGGTTCCTTCCAGATTTCCGAGTCGGACGTCACCGTCGCTTCCGGCATCATTCGGACTTTCAACCCTTCAGACAGTCCCACCCCATTTTTCCTACCCTCAAACGCCCTCCTCCCCACCCCCAATTCTAATTCTAATTCTAATTTTGAAGAGAAAACAAGGGACAGCGCGGGACTTGGCATGCCGTTGACCCGCGCCGACATTTACAAGGAGCTCAAACTTCGTGGCTACGACTTTCACGGCCTTTTCCGGTCCCTCCACGATGCGGACAATGGTCGTCAGTCCTGTCAAGTGGAATGGTTCAACAATTGGCCAGTTTTCCTCGACTCGATTCTCCAGGCGTCTTTGTTCGCGCAAAAGCCGGAGCGCGCGCTATTCATCCCAACGCGCTTGGAGAAACTGGTGGTGGACCCTGCCGCCGTCCTGGATTTCATTCAAAATCAAATTCAATCTTCATCACTTCCCACTGACGACAATGACAATGAGCCCTTGAAGGGACAACAACAAGAACAATCCAAGAGACCCGTGCTCATCCCCGTTGGCTACAATCAGGACATGCGCGTTTGTGGGTGCGCCGGCGTACAAGTTCGTTTCACAGTCGGCCTCGCGCCCAGGAAAACAACTCAAGTCCCCACTTTGAGCCTGGAGAAATACCAATTCAGTCCTTATTTTGACGAGGATGTGGATGTGGAAAATGTGGAAGAGTACCTGGAGGACGCCCTCAAGGTCTGTGTGGATATTGTGCACGAGAATACTATCGGAGGAAGCGCGGGATTGCGCATCCTTGAACTCGCGCGTGACTTGAAGACTGCACTCGCACTCAGAGTTCAATCACTCCTTCTTTCGCAACCCGGTGCGGTCATCACGTCCATCGTCCTCAGGACACTTGACCAGACATCCGAATCCGAACCAAATCATCCGGATTTCCAAAGGGCAGGAATCCGCCTTGAATCTATTCAAGAAAAGGAAAAGGACGCGGACGAGAACGCCGAGAAAGAAGTTTGGGCGGGAGATTTTAATTCCCCGGATTTCCTCATAGTTGATGAAGAAACCATGGCGAGGATGGGGGCGGTGGGATTGGCTCAAGTCGCCTCCTCCCTCCCGCCACACTCCTTTCTCCTCTTTCACAGCACTTCCGGTTCCAAATTGAACTTGGACTTGGAGGAATTAGGACTGATTGAAGTGGCGGACAAACATCATCATCAATTTCACCTGTTGAGGAAACTCGACATTGCCGAGGACGAGGACGACGTGAAAAGTCCACCACCTTTTTTGAATAACCCCGCCGTCATATTCCTAGAGAAGAATTCAAATAATGGACACTCCGGAGGAGGGGATTTCAGTTGGCTTCCTCCGCTCCAGTCCGCCATGAAGCGGGCAGAAGAAGAAGAGGAGAATAATGGCAGGAGAAAAACTAGGATTTACCTGGTGAGCCGAGAGGCGGCAAATTTGAATTTGAATGGGAATTCTCAGTCGTCTAGGTCAAATGGAAGTGGAGTGATCGGTTTGGTCAACTGTCTGCGAAAAGAACCAGGAGGTGGCGGGATTCGTTGTTTCCTCATCCCGCAGGATCTCCATGACAATGAATTTCAATTGAATTTCAAGGACCCCGCCGGTAGCCTTAAGGACCTACTCCGTCGGGACTTGGTCATGAACGTGTTCAATCATCATCCGAATGGTTGGGGCTCCTTCCGATTCCTCCCGCTGAACAACAACAACAACAAGAACCTGGTGGAGGTAGAAGTGGAACATGCAATGATTAACGTCGGGGTCAAAGGGGACTTGACCTCTCTTCATTGGCTCCAAAGTCCACTCCACTTCACCCCGCCCCATCTCACCCCACACTTGTGCAACGTTCACTTTGCCCCACTCAATTTCCGGTTCGTCCCACATTTTATTTTCCCTTGATTAATAATAATAATAATAATAATAAATACATTTATTTCCTTGTGTGAAGCCATACAGGGAAATTTGAAACGAGCGCGCGCTAAAAATATTGTATGAATGTATGAAAAAAATAGGGACGTCATGATTGCGACTGGGAAATTATCGGCGGACGCGCTCCCGCTCCAGTTAGGCCTTGCCGAATGCGTCCTTGGCCTTGAATTCTCCGGCCTCAACCGCTCTTCAGGACGGCGGGTGATGGGTTGCGTCCGCTCCGAATCCCTCGCCACCACCGTCCTCTCTGACCCCACATTGACCTGGAACGTCCCGCCATCCTGGACTCTCGCCCAAGCCGCCACCATCCCCATGGCCTACGGCACGGCCTACTACGCCCTCGTCCTGCGTGGGCGGCTGAAGGAAGGAGAGTCCGTCCTGATTCACGCGGGGAGTGGCGGTGTCGGGCAGGCGGCAATCGCCATTTGCCTCAGCATGAAATGTCGCGTCATCACCACCGTCAGTACGCCGGAGAAACGGAAATTCCTACAGCAAGTCTTTCCACAGTTGAGCCCATCCGCGGATATTGCTTCCTCCCGGGACGCGGCCGCCTTTGAAGAGCACGTGATGCGGGAGACGAGTGGGCGGGGCGTGGACGTGGTGTTGAATAGTTTGGCGGGAGAGTCCTTCCGGGCGTCCCTCAAGTGTCTTGCTCATCACGGGCGGTTCTTGGAGCTGGGGAAAGTGGACTTGGTCAAGAATTCGGAAGTGGGGCTGGGCCTTTTACTGTCCTCCATCAGTTTACATGGCGTCCTTTTCGATGCCCTGACGGACGAGGATCCGGACAAGAAGGAAGTGTCCCGACTCGTCGAGGAAGGGATCAAGTCCGGAGTGGTCCAGCCCTTAAAGTCATCATTCTCATCCGACGAATCATCATCATCATCCTCCGCCATTTTCCAGTCGGATCCCGCATCCATCGAGGCCGCTTTTCGTCTGATGGCGGCGGGAGGACACGTGGGGAAGGTCCTTCTTCAAATCCGACCCGAGACGGGTGATGTGAGCAGGAAAAGGGTCCTTGCAAGTCCTCGCACCTATTTTGACCCATCCAAGACCTTCATTATCCTGGGTGGTCTTGGAGGGTTCGGACTGGAATTGGCCGGGTGGATGATCAGCAGGGGCGCAAAAAAATTGGCCTTGGTTTCCCGCTCGGGCGTCACCACGGGCTATCAATCCCTTTGTCTAAGACGATGGACCGAGTCGAGTAGGGGTGTCAAAGTGACCACGCCCATCATCAACATGGACGACATGGACGGGGACGTGGACATGGACAAAGTGGCGTCAAGTCTCATTCAAAGGACCATGGAGGACTTTGAGTGGGCGCCTCTCGGCGGGATTTTCAATTTGGCGCTCGTCCTGAGGGACGGGATGCTCAAGAATCTGAGCATCAAAGACTTCCAGGACGTGACTCGGCCCAAAGTGGACTTAACCAGGGCCCTGGATGCGGCCTCAAGGACGCTGTCCCCGCCGCTGGATCACTTTGTCGTCTTTTCCAGTTTGGCGGGAGGGCGAGGGGCTCCAGGGCTCTCCAATTATGCATGGGCCAACAGTGGGATGGAGGAGATTGTGAAGGGACGACGGAGGGATGGTTTGCCCGGGGCAGTGGCAGTGGAATGGGGCGCCATTGGGGATGTGGGCGTACTTCAGCAGGGCAAGTTCCTCAAGGGCACCGATGATGAAGTGGAAGTCGGAGGGACGATCCCACAGAGAATCGGAAGCTGCCTTCAAACCCTGGATCTTCTCCTCCCCCAATCCGGTCGTCCTCACCACACTGTGGTCTCCTCCCTCGTCCTCCCTTCAAGGGAGAGGTCATCTCAATGGTCATGCTCTACAATTGAAGGAGGAGGAGAAGGGAGAGGAGGAGAAAAGAAGAAGAGGGAGGAGCTTGGTCTCCTGGAAATGGTGGGCCGGATATTGGGGATGCGCCCCGGGGAAATTCAAAACTCAAACACCGTGAGCCCGCAGACGAAGCTCGTCGAGTTGTAAGTTTATTCACAGCATACGATTTTAAAGCGGCGGTCAAGTTTTTCCCGCCATTTGCTTTGACTTTGACTTTTAATTTGAATTTGACATTCGATTTGTTTTTGGTTTGGTTTGCACAGGGGAATGGACTCGTTGATGCAAGTGGAGATTAAACAACTGCTGGAATTGAGGACGCGCCGCACGCTCTCGCCCCCTCAAATCCTCGCGCTCAACATTCAACAGCTGAAGGACTATCAGGAAGAGGACATCATCATCATTCAAAGCCCGCCGCCGCCCCCCACAACCACATCCACATCAAGCTCAGTCTTCAATCAAACCAGTCAAAGTCACAGTCAAGGGAAGGAGGAGGAGGAGGAGTTTTTAAGTCCCCCAGCGGCGGCGGCGTCCCTTCACAGCAGTTCTAACGGGAAATCATCATCTCTGTCCAGTATTCCAAACGGATATTCCTCCTCGATGGCCAATGGGAATGGGGCAATGAAAATCCACCATGAAGCCCCTGAAGAATCTGAAGTCCCAACGTCAACGTCCGTGGCGCCCATTCGCATTCGCGGATTGATCTGGAAACTCCTTTTTTCAAATGTGTTCATGGCTCTGTTTCTTCTGTTTGGCTGGCTCATCCACGCCGGGACCTGCGCCCTTCGCCTTGGGGTCAGAGTGACGTTACATCTTGTCTATGGGAGGAAGGACTGGGCCCTTATGGACGGTCATGTGGAGCAGATATTTGCAAGTAGCCCGCGAGGTTCAAATATGATTGCTGGTTTCAAAGTGTCTGGCCGGCCGGATCGGCTCAAAATCCTCGAGACTTTTAAGGAGCGAGTGATTCATTGGAGAACGGATATTCGCTTGGACCACCATCATGATCATCTGGAGTCTTCTTCTTCTTCTTGTGGGGGGGAGTACGCCCCCTACGACAAACTGACTTGGGCCTTTGTCAAGGGCCTCTTCTTCTACTACTGGCGCCGGGACAGCGAGTTCCAGATGGAGAATCATTTAAAATGGGTAGAGCTTCCGCCGTCCTCCAAGAATCTGGATCAAGCCGCCCTGGAAGCTGCAGAGTGGTATAGCGGATATGAGTGGGAGGAGCCTGGCCGCTCTCCCCAGCGGCCGCAGTGGGAAGTTCGCGTGGTGGCGCCAACTTTTGAATCTGATTCAAAATCATCTAATTTTGCGGCTGGAGTGGAGGAATATCTGGTCATGATCGTGGTGCATCACGCCATTTGCGATGCGGGGAGTATCGTGCGCATGCTCCAGTACGCTCTCGTCGACGCCCCGCCTCCTCCTCCTGAGAAATCACTCAATGAAAATGGACATGCTAATGGTCACGCCCTCCCACCGCGAGAGGACTCCCCGCCCATCACGAACTTAACAATGAAAATGAAGACGAAGATGGATGACGTCCTGGGCTGGACAAAGGAAGGACTGTCTCAATCCCTGGAGTTTGCGCGGGAGTTTCAAAGAGCGGCCAAGGACTACCGAGACTGCCCGGAAGAGTGTCCCATTTCCCGTGGTCCTCGTCACGCGGGCTCTGGACGATTCAACTTGAGCCGAATGAAGTCCGTGAGGGATCCGAATAGTCGGGAATTGATCCCCGTCACCGCCGTCATTTTGACCATTCTTGGCCGTGTGTACGGGCGAATTTACACGGGACCGTATTCATCGGCAGCGTCAGCGTCAGCTAATAAGAATAAGAAGAAGGGCGGGAAATGTCCAGGGAAATTGATGGCTGTGATGCCTCAGGCCATCTTCCCCACGCCCACCCTCCACCTCACCAACAATTTCGCCAATGCCTTCACGACGATTGACGTGGCGGGGGCGAAAAATGGACGCCTCCTTCTCAAGGACGTGATGAGGAGCCTCAAGGACACGACGCGGCGGGAATCTTTAGTAGCGGTCCTTAACTGCATGTCCGCCATTTCCAACCTCCCGCTCCCACTGCTCAACTTCTTTTTGAGATTCGCGCCGAGTCCGTCCATCGTCGTCTCCACCGTCCCCGCCCTCCTCAGCCCCTCCTTCACATATTTTGGAGGGCAGAGGATCGTTCGAGGGTCAGCCTTTGGCGTCTCACCCATCCTTCACCGGGCGCATGCGTCCCTCCTCTCGTCCATTGATACTGCAGAGGACTCGGTGACGCTTTTCCTGGTCTTGGACGACAGTTGCTTGGACGTCTCACCGGATTTCCTCCACCAGTTTTTCCAGTACTTTGACGAGGAACTTTCCGCACTTGAGAACGCCCATTCACATTCATATTAGTAGTAGTTTTGAACACGTGTGCAATATTTAATATATTTTGTTTTTATGTATTGTGCAAATTGTTCGTCTCGCGCTCTTTTTGGAAAATAAATGAACACTTTATATAACGTTGCGTTAAGTCGAATATCAAAAATTGCTTTTAAAAAATTCTACGATATTTGGCCAATAAAAACGTGCCTGCATGAAGCAAGTTTTGATGGCAAATATTTGAACAAGGGCAGCACAAGAAGAAAAGACGCTCAGGGCAGCACACGGATGAACTCACCACACCACACGATTTTGGAATTTGGGACATGTACAACATTTCATATTAAAACAAAGCATCAAAGAACACACACGCAAAGGATTTTCCAAAAGAGAAACATTATAGTGAATTTAATTACTTGGATAAGAACCAACCAGGACGGTCCATTTTCCAATTTCCGTTTCGTTGGCAAATTTTCTCTTGTTTTCCTTTGGATGTTTGTCCCGTCACGCCTTTTCTACGCAATTAGGCAAATTATATAGAAAATAGAAATTAATGGCATCAATCCGACTTTTCCATAATTGATTTGGCATTTGGCATTTTGAGAGACTCGTCGTATAAGTTTACTCTTAAACCATATTCACTGTCGTTGTCGTCCACTTGGCGGATCAGCAAAAATATGGTATTTCTGCGCAGAAGCACAGACAACCCCGGGCGCACCCAAACTCACACAGAAAGGGGCCGAGTTTCCCTGTCTCTTGAAGGAATCGTGTCCGCGGTGTACCTGTTTGGCAAATACACGGGCTCCCTCCCCATTTCCATCTCTTTTTCCAACAATTTCAATGGCGATGAGGAAACCGCGCGTGCGCGCCGTGTTCCATCACGATTCTCCCGACTCCAATTCGGATTTCAATGGCTCTCCCTTGGAGTTTTTATCAGCCTTCTGAGCGCCTTTGCGTCCACTGCCTTGTTCCTCGACGTCTTGATTAGTAATGATTTCACTGCGACGAGCGGGAGCGCCGCGCTCGTGGACCATCTGGTCATAATGACGGAATGGCTCGCGCATACCCCGCCCGACGTTTTTCATGGGTTCTTTGCCCTCATCTCCGCACAACAAGTGATCGCTCTCTATCAGATTCTCCAGCGGCTCCAGAGGTCAAGGTCAAGGGCACGGGCAGAATCTCAGGGTAAAAATGATCCAAGGTCAAGGTCGTTTGTGAGGTCATGGGTAGGGCGTTGGGCGGTCGCGAGTTCCATCTGTGGCCTCTGTGGATTCGCCATCGGCCTCGTCAACGTGTATCGCTGGTGCATTTCCTCGCCCGACTCTTACTTTACCGTCTACACCCTTCACCTGTTGCCCAAGGTCATCTGGGTCAGGCGGGTCATTTGGGTCATCCTCGACTGCCTCCCCATCGCGTCCTTGCCGTTCCAGTTCCTGTTCTGCACGCTCATTAGTCTGGCGCTGGTGGAGGAGCATGAGCTTCTGCTAGGACGGCTCATCCAGATCCAAGGTCAAGGTCAAGCTCAAGGTCAGCGGGGTCAAAGTGGAGGTCACGATGGCTGGAACCGGATAAAGCGTGAGTCGAGGAAGGATAATAATAGGGATTTTGGACTCTTCCACGTGATATCAATGAACCCCGAGAGCAAGAAAGTGCGCAGCAAAGTTAATGAGAGCTCAAGAAGTGACCTTGACCTGGAGGGGTCAATTTTTTTGGGAGCCAGGTCAGTCCAAGTCCAGGCAATTTCGGAGGATTTTGAGCTGTTGAAGGAGGCGTTTCGGATTTTTGGTGATGTGGGCGGCGTGTTTGCACTGACTACGCTGTACGTGGCGACGGCAGGAGTTTTAACCTCAACAACCGCACTGTCCACCCAACGGCGCTTTAATTCTAGCACTGCCTGGTGGCTCGTGGCCTTTAATAGTGTGTCCATAATTCTGTTCTTGGCGGCGTGGGGCGAGAGCATGCAGAGTAAGGTAAATAATTCTGATTGGATTGTGAATTTCGAGGTCAAATGTCAAATTTCAAAGGTCATTCTGGTTTTTTTTGTGTTTTCTCTTGTTGTTTTATACTGCAGATCAAAGAAAACAGAGGGAAGTTGCGGGTGGCCACGGTGCGCTCGCGCGAGGAAAGTGAGCTCCGCGCTCTTTCCGAGCTGATTTGGAGTTGGAAGTTTGAATTCACAGCGCGCGGTTTTTTTAGTATAAATCACGGCCTCGTTCCCGCCGTCATTGGCGCCATCTCGACCTACTACATTTTTCTCTTTCAGCTCACCCAAGTCGCCAGCCAGCCGTGACCTTTGGGTGGTTGACGATGTCAAATGCCAAATGCCCAAGTCAAGTAACAGGTCAAAGGTCAAAGGTAAAAGAGTCTTATTATATTTAAGAATTGAAAATTCCACTGACGACGCCACCTTTATTTATATTTTCCTATAATAGTGTACATTCTCCAAATAAATCCAAATAAATCAAACCGTGTGGAAATTCTCTGATGGCTATTGAGATTGAATTGAAACCGCACACACAGAAAACAAATGTCTGCTGTATAAAATATACAGCAAATCTGGAATTTTATTTCAACGCCATGCCAATTACATATATAGTTTGTCTGCCACATCGTTTCACTGTAAAATATGTGGTATTCTTGTTCACCTCTTTTTACACATTTCTTACATTTCTTACAACACCAACGCAACGACGACGTGAAAACCGGCGTGTGCGCCCGACGTCATTCACACAATACAATTGTGGCAATATATATATATATATGTACAAGAAATTCAAACTCTGTGCATTTCGTTTTTTGATCCAGTGAACTCGGCGGTCGCAGGCCAGACCAACGGGCAGTCAATATCTTAGAAAAATACTTTACCGTTTGAGTAACAGCTAATATAACAGCGCAGTACCGCAAATAGTCTGGACTATATACCGTTGGTTTTAACAGTACATAGTATAATGTACCGTTCGAAGGCAGTGGATCCCTTTCCTTTCTATATTATAATAACGGAGAGTGTGTGTGTGTGTAATACATTATTATCTATATATTTTTGCCTTTAAATATGACTCTCCTCAAAAGTTCATCACACTCACTTTTGACTTTTGACACTCACCTGAGCCTGAGCGTTCCATATACTTTTTCAGCTTTCAAAGTTCCCACACATAATGCGACTCAACTTTGACATTCACAATTATTTCATATTTTATTCCCATATAAAAGTATATATAATACAAATATGGCAAGTTTATTCGGTGTCCTTATGGCAGTTTTCCTGTCTCTAACTTGGCGCTCTGCCTGCCAAGCGGTCAGCATTCAAACTGGTAAGACATAATATATAATATATATATATCGTCTGTTAAGT
The DNA here is from genome assembly GCA_034699125.1 of Gisinianus flammeolus. Taxonomy (NCBI): domain Eukaryota; kingdom Metazoa; phylum Arthropoda; class Collembola; order Symphypleona; family Katiannidae; genus Gisinianus; species Gisinianus flammeolus. The sequence continues at coordinate 170 of JAIUND010002942.1, read as the reverse complement.
TCAAAAACGAACTATAATTTTTTTCCTTAATTTTGTTTGACCGGGGTTGACCTGTTCTGGAGGTCAAAGTATTAGAGATGGAACTTTGGGTCCAGCGACATTATTGTTCGTCATAACATGCTCTACAATAATGTCGCTTGACCCAAAGCTCCATCTCTAATACTTTGACC
>JAIUND010002941.1:0-18651 GCA_034699125.1 Gisinianus flammeolus | reverse complement strand
TCAAATTGGATGGAGAAACCGAACATTCAAATCTTGTGGCAAACATTTCCCACTGTTTTCTTACATGATATGGGGCCACCGTCCGTAATACATTTGTCGCAGAAGTTCCAATTGAATTAAATTTCTTTTTTGGTCTTCGTTCAACAATTTCCCAATTTAGATTTATATTCTCAAGTGTATCACTTGAGTATACTCATACTTAATACATTATATCCTATGCATCCATTCACATCAGTATTCCATCCCATTCGTCATTCAAATCTCTCTACTCTTTACTCTCCAGTCACAATTACAGGGAGGTTTTCTATTGTTATTATTATTATTGTTACAAAAAATACGACATGTACAAATTGGAAGCAAACAAAGAAATGCTCCTCAAAATACATATCGTCAGTTAAGCTCAAAATCGTACTATAATTATTTTCCTTAATTTCGTTTGTTCTGGTTGACCTGCTCTGGAGGTCAAAGTATTAGAGTTGGACCTTTGGGTCAAGCAACATTATTGTAGAGCATGTTATGACGAAAAATAATGTCGCTTGACCCAAAACTCCATCTCTAATACTTTGACCTCCAGAGCAGGTAAAAGGCTCTGGAGGTCAAACGAAATTAAGGAAAATAATTATAGTACGATTTTGAACTTAACAGACGATATGTAAGTTAGCTACAACATCTCATTTTAAATTATATACATATCTGTATTAACCGGATGGGGAAGCAGTCTATTGGCTATGGATGAGACTGGATTGTTTGGATTTGGATTGCACGTGAAGATTTCTTCTCAATTCAGATTTACCTACATGGATTTCGTCTTTTCTTTACACAGTATATACAAATACAAATAGAAATGGAAATAATGTGGCAAATTAAAAGAACTTTTGTATAATATGGCCTGGAATAAATATAAACTACGTCATGCTTTCAAGTTGCAGTTTGTATTTGTATTTGTACAGAGTTGGGGATTTGAAATTTGTAAAAAAAACTCTGCTTTGACGAGATAAATAAATAAAGGATGTAAAGAGAGAGGGAGAGCGAGAGAAAGAGAAAGAGAGATAAAATGGGTTTCTCTGTGTATTTGTCGACGTACATACAATGTGAGTGTGTGTATTTACATGGGGAATGAAAAGGCATTTTGGAAATGTTGGAGCAAGTTAAATTAATGTTTGCTCAAGTTCATACTCGACAGAACTCTCTGTTGAATCTGTTCAAGTATTAAAAAGGGTTAAAGTGTGTTCTGTAGACAGAGAGACAGAGAGAGAGAGAGAGAGAGAAAGAAGGAGAGTTGGAACAACTGGCTGACAAACATGGTGTCACAAAATCGACTATGGACTTGTATAATGAGTTATGAATATGGAAGACATGCAGTAGCAGGAGCTGACAGTGCTGCTCGCTTCCAAGCATTAACCATATTATAATGTACAAAATACACGACGAACGAGGACCACATATACAGATATATCTGTATATCCCTGTATCCACCATCCATTTTCATCGTACAGTACAGAGATCTTTGAGTTTTCTAATTCTCTCTCTCTCACTCTCTCGCTCATTCTGTCTAGTCCTAGTCTCTCTCTCTCTGTATAGTGTTGATGATATCTGTAGGAGTTTTGTGACGCTCGTGAATGCCCGCTTTACCACGAACCACCACGCACTGCCACACCACATCAACTCTTCTACTTCAAATTCTAACACCATCAACTCAACCGTGATGATGTGGTTTGGATTTCTGCTTTCGCAGCTTATCTTCAACTACTCCAACTACTTACAACGGAAATTCTCTCTCTCTCTCCGACTTCCACTTCCATTCTGGACGACGACTCGAGTACACACACACACACACACACACACACACACACCATGTTCTAACAGTAGGCTTTCTCACTCTCTCTGTATGTACTTTCGGCCCTCTCGCCTCCAAAAATCCACTGGGTATAGATAGAGAGTGTGTGGATGTAGAAACACATGCCCAGGATGATGTTTCATATTATTTTGATACAAAACCTCAAACTCTCTCTCTCTCTCTCTCTCTGTCTCTCTGTCTCTGTCTCTCTGTCTCTCTCTCTCTCTCTCTCGCTCTCCATCCCTTTCATCCTCTCTATTAACTCTTGTTCACTCTTCACTTCTAATCACACATTTATTATTACTGTACAAACACAAACAGGACCTCAACTCAACTCAACTCCCCACTTTCAAACCTTACTCAAGACCCTTCTTTTCAAATACAAATACACACACAGAGACACACAGCCACACAGCCAATATCAAATACCATTCTGCATTCCAGATTCCATCATCCATTTCACCACATGAAAGCATAGGAAATGACAGAGCTGGAGTGGACAAGCCATGGTTTTATATCCATGTAGATAGAGAGGAAGAGAAGAAGAGAGAAAGAGAGAGGCTGGTCAAGGTTTAAGCTATAGAGATTACAAGTGAAGAGTGATATTCATGCCTTGAGATGTATGTACGGATAAATGGTAGTGATATTGAATTACGTAATGAGGGACTAAAAACATGGTAAACAGAACAAGACGAGTAGTCCGTTTCAATCTCCTCAAGTTTTGGTCATGTTCAGTTCATTCGTGCATTTACATTATGGCATGGCCTCCGTTTTCCTTTTCCTTTTCCTTTTCATTTGTCCAACCATCAAAAGTATGTATACGATATGAAAAGAGAGGGAGAAGAGAGAAAATTCCTTGGAGTAAAAACACTTGACTTCCCAGTCAAATCTTGAATTATTCTGCTATGCTGCAGCCACATTCAACTTCAACACGTTTACATCCCCGCCCCATGTATTCAAATACCAAACCACAGTCGGCCTGTAGGATTTATTTTCAGTAGATGGAGAGAAAAGAGAAAGAGTTGCTCATTTTATTTTGCGATTGTTTCAATCATTCTATTGAGACTGATTGTGATTGTGATTGTGAGAGGATCGTGTAGAGATTTGAATTGTGAAATCAATTTGATTTTGTTCAAGGTCAAGTTCAAGGACAAGTTTAAGTTTAATAAGTGCTGAGTGCATAATATCGATGGACTTAATATTAACAATTCAATTTCAATTTCGATTTCAATTGAAATATGAAGATCATGGCTCACGTTTTTAAAGTCTTATAAAATTGGAAAGAGAAAAGTCGGGCGCTCCTTGAAATGTGGAAATCAAGGGATAGTACCATGAATTCTTAAGTATAATTATTGTTATTGTGATGATTATGATTATGATATAATCGTTACTTTCATTTCACATCCACATGCTCCAATCTCCAACAATCTCCTAACATGTACAAATCCAGGGTTGACAATTTACGGACAAAACTTCATGCAGACTGTAAACTACAGATATCTTTTCTGGACTGGATGAAATGCATGTGCATTTTGGGTGTTTGGGTTTTTGGGGGCATTGAGGATGAGAGATGAAGATGACAAAGTCGTGAGGAAACCTCGGTAGAGTTTGATTAACAAATTGGGTTGCAAATTAGAATGTCGATGCCCCTTTTGACTATTGTCTATTGCTTTGTATTTGTATAACTACATGTACATGTACATACTACAACTACATACGTATATCTACAGGAGGGGGAGACTCAATTTTTCCAATCCACTGCCAATTCCTCATATTCTCATATTGAATAGGAAGATGGAAAGATCCCCTGTGGACAACACAACAAAACACAGTGTCATTTTTTTTGTATTTCATGCTTTTTTTTACTGGGATACTTTATGGTGTGGTTCTGCCGACCTTCTCATGATCGATCACCACCATCACCATCCCTCTACAAACTCTACACTCTACAATCTACAATCTACATCCATGTAAGTACATACTTTCATTTCAACCACCAATCAGCAAACGCATACACGCACTTTCTCTCTCTCTCTCTCTCTCTGTACCTCAATGACGATTAACCCGTTTTTTTAAAAATCATTTCTCACAAACGCGGAGCAATTTGAGCTGTGCATATAAACACAAACACACAAACACGAGCTGGAGACTTCCTTTGTATAATGGGACTCGAGAGTAAAACTGAAGGGGGGAACAACTGATAGATAAATAGATTTTTTTCCCCGTCTTTATCTTGTTTATATTAGCCATACGATATATCTGTAGTCTGTAGTTTTTGAGCTCCCGACGCCGCTACTTATATATGTAGGTGTGTAGAAAAATAAAATAATATTAAAGTCGAAGGGGATCATCACGATAAAGGATAAAGGGAGATGAGATTGAAAACTCTATCATCTCCTCACACGCACACCCACACCCACACGCACCTCATAAACTCCAATACTCAAATACTCAAATCCCCACCGTCATTCCTGTTAAATATTTATATCGTGTCTATACAAGTAGAAAGTAGAGAGATATGTAGCTGTATTCCAGCCATAAAGTATCCTCTGTGTGTGTGTGTGTGTGCTCAACATGTGAATTGGTTTTGAAAAGGGAGGGGCGGAAAAGGTTGTATTTTCCTGAGATTCCGTATTCGTCATGGTCTAAAATAATAAAATAATGAAAGGAGCTCCTTCCAGTTTGTCCGTATTTATAATATCCGTATGCAATTTGGTGCGGCATAGAATGAGATGAGATGAGATGAGATGAGATGAGATGAGTTGGGTTTTGATGGTAACCAAAGGGGTGAGATTAGAATTAGAATTAGACTTATATTTACTATTGAGCCCAGAGAGTTTTTCTTTTTCATGGTATGAATGTGGAAGTTTGGGGAAGGCTTTAGCAGTTAGCAGTTAGAGAGAGAACTGATATTTTTTACTGACTGATAATCTGCAGTTGGCATGCAATAAGATGGGAGAGGATATAAAGAGAGAGAGACAGAGAGAGAAGAGAGCACCCAATCCACATCCACATTCACATCCACACCACTGTCATTCGTACGCTCGTGTGTATTTCCATGTTCCATGTGCATACGATACGTAACTACATAGGTATGTATTCATGTACATGCATTTTTATATGGTTTCCCTTTGATATATGCTTGTGTCTGTGATTTGATTTATTTTCCTAAGTGGCATTCCGGTTTTTTTTTGTCCGTGTCTCATTTGCTATCTTCCTAATCTTTCTATTAAGTCGTGATAATTTTTTTTCTTCACAGTGGTAAATTGTAGATGAGAGCCGGAGAGACCGTGAGATGATGTTTTTTCAAATGAAAAAACACAATTTAATCACCACTCAATACAAAACAGTAAAACTCTATAGAAATAGAGATGCACGAGCTCATACAGAGACATACAGATATTAACATTAACCCTAAAACGAAATCATCTATGTCTCATCTGCTTTACAAATTTACTATTAAACATCCGGCTTTTTTTATCCGTACTTTACTTTTCTGTCCATCAGCTTTGTTATGTTTAGCCCTTTTTCTCTAATTCATATCACAATCTCTTTGCACGATTAACCGTCTCGAAATTCCTCCACATTTCAATTTCAGTTTGGCACTCGCTCAATTCGTTCTCTTTTCTCTATATGTACTGCACATTTTTATTCATTCATTATCCATATCCATAAGGAAATGGGATGTGAATCATCTGCTCAGACAATGATGAACAATGACGGGCACGGGGAAAGGGATTTCGGGGTTTCAGGGTTTCACATTAAACATTCAATAAATCCCTATTTTTTCCTTTTCCTTTCCCCTCCATTGAAAAAAATCTACATTTTTAATCAACGCTTTAAACTAAATGTACAGGAATTGAGTTGAGTCGAGTCGAATTGGAATTGGGATTGAGGATGAAAAAGAGGGGGAAAAAGAGAAAAGGAAAGGAAGTGATCTGGATCCATCTTTCAACAAAGCAATTTACAGTCCCCTGACGACTCTTTGGAGAGTTTCTCTATGCGTGATTTGTGATTTGGGTGGAAAAACAGAGGAGGGAGACTTTTCTCCTTTCCTCCTTCTCCTGGCATTTAACATTTAGAACAACAACATTACATTCAAGATTGGCTCATAGGGAAAGAATTCCTTGCGTACGTATACAATCCGCCGTAAAAGTATGAGTGGACATTGAAAGTTGGCTGTTTCCTATATATTGTATTAGAATCCGACAAGTAAAGTTGATACAAACAATTCCAATTCACATGATGAAAAACATGGGAAAAACATGGGAAAAGGATGGAAAAAATTGAGTATGGCAGAAAAAATGATGGTAATACAAAGAGGAAGACGGGGATCCGCAATTCGACATTCGAATGACATGACGCATGCTTAGAATGAAGAGCAATGTCATGTCTGTATTATGTACAAATATTATTTGGTATTTTGTAGTTTGTACTGTGTGTGCAGAGAGAAAGAGAGAGAGATAGAGAGTCTACGGTCGTGATATGATGGCTCGTCCCATGTATAACTGTATCTGTAGAGAAAAGAGATGGAGATATTACGATGAAGATATCTGATATTGCCTCGAGAGACGCAGAGGAAGAGGAAGCGAAATAGAGAGAGAGAGAGAGATGAGCTTTCGCTTGAATTCAGGGAGTGTATGTAGACGGGTAAATGGTAAATGTGTGTGTGTCTCTCTCCCTTTCTCTCTCTCTGTCTGTGCTCTTTCTCGGTTCTCGGTTGTGTGTGTACTTATGTGTGTATTTTACCAAAGTTGTCTCAATGGATTAAGCCGAGTAGTGGCAAAACTTTTTATTGAGGTTGCCTACTTGAATGTTTGTCTTGCGGGTTCACACTGCTCCTCTCTCTCTCTCTTCCTTTCTCTCTCTCTCCTCTCCTCTCCACTCAGTCAGTTTATTTCATCTCTTTCTCTACCCATGAGCCCATCCATCTGTACTTTTTTTTTCTCTTTCTCTCCTTCCTCCTCTACAGATATTCCTCAACTACCCAACTACTAACTACTGGGACGAAGGGACGGAGGACTGAGTACACACAAACAAACACACACATTTCTTTCTCTTTGTACACAATTCGCTCTATGTTTATCCCACTTTATACAAACCTTTTTGCTTGGCTTCCACTGCCACTGCCACAAAGACAGAGACAGAGACAGACTATATGACTACAACTTTGACTGCTGAATAAGACTTTTTTTTCTCCACGAGCGTTTCCATCTGTAAAGCTCATTTCCATCTTGAAACTCCGAGTTCCAAGTTCTCGAGTTGAGTAATTCGGTCGAGTCACAAAAGTGCCCATTATTTTGATACGGGAATTTCGTTGTGTACTGGGACTTCCGTTTACCTTTTCCCAGCCGTTACAAACACACACACGCACATTTATATATCGTATTTATATGTACAGATAGACGAAACCCCTCCGAGAGCAAATTTGCACTCATATGACAGTCATATACGGATATAAAAAGGAATAAAGTAAAAAAAAGAAGAGAGTTGAATAGAAATTTGTACACATTTCCTTCTAGTTCATTTTGACTGGATGTGATGTGATGTGACGGAATGAAGAGGAGAAGAAGAAGAAAAAGAAGGAGAAGAAGAGAGGATAGGAAAAGGCGTTTCCGAGAATTTTTTTTTTATTTCCCGCGATGCTCCCCACTACCCATTTTATTTTGTTTCCATTTCCATCAGTTGGTCTTGGGTCTTGGGATTTTGGCAAGGATAAACAGAAAGAGAGAGAGAATTAGAATGAAAATGAGAAGAGGAAAAAGAATGACACGAACAAGGAAGACTCATCGTCAGTTCTCAGTTCTCAGTCTCCGTTCGGTGTCATTTTTTTTATTTTTCGTCTCCTTCTTCTGTCTAAACGACTTTAACTATTCTCTTCTGTACAAATTCTTCTTCTTCTTCTTCTTTTTCTACGTCTTGCGAACTAAAAACTGAGAGTCAGAATTCGAATCAGAGTCAGAAGGGAAGAGAAGAGAAGAATAAAAGAAGGATGAAAACTTTCTGTTTCTCTTGGCCCACAGAGCTGGAACTAAACAGTCATTATATCCGGTCTCAATGGGCTCAACTTACATCTCTTTTTCTTCTTCTTCTTCTTTGTCTTTTCTTTTTGTTTCTATTTCTCTCTCTCTCTCTCGCTCTCTCTTTGTCGACTGTTTTTATTCCCAATGTCATTTTGTCACCAACGCTCAAGTGTTTAACGCACTCCACATGTTTCATTATTCTCTGAATGTGCTCCAGCTCCAGCTCCTGCTCCTCCAACGTCAAAGTATAGAAAACGGCAAGGAACAGGATGAAACACAAATAAAAAAAATAGAGGCAGTCAAATTCCCAGTTTAAAACTACAAACTTCTCCAAACTTCTGGCATCAATGGTATTATTATTAGTCTCATCTTCAGTTTGCACAAACACCCAAAACATACGCTTAAAAACATTCAAGACAGTTTTTTTTTCTTTGACTAGTCTAAAAATGGTTGAATAATGAATTCCATGCTCTGAGTCTCTCCGTAGTTCTCCGTTCTCACTCTTGGAATATTTAACAGGCCCAAAAGAAGTTCATTCCAATCCCCAAATCCCAAATTCTTTCCACACACAAACAGACAAAAGAAAACTTTGACAGCCCAACTAAAACTAAATCCGTTTTTTTTTCATTTGTAATTGTATTTGTATTTGTAGATTGCAGATTGTAGACGGCTAGATCTTGGATTTTGTTTACACACACATTCTCTGCATGTCTTTATCATGGAATCATATTAAATCATTTAATCAACTTCTCACTGTAAATGAATTCCAATCCGTTCCGTTCCGAATATTTCCATGTGGTGAATTCTGTGTCTGTTCATTCATTTCGTTTTGTGTCGTCGATTGTAGAGTGTAAAGTTGAAAAAAAGCACTATATTTCCTTGCTCATTACATTTGAGCGGAGGAAAGCAAGGTGATAATATTACTGTTGCTGTTTATTCATGAAGACTTTGAGCAGAGGAAATGGCGACTAATGTTCACTCTCGCACTAACATGCGGTTGTGATTTTTTTTATGTCCAAACAACCTGGGTGACCTCCCCAAAATGAATTATGTTCCCGAGGATAGAAAACCAGAGAGAGAGAGACGAAAGTTTATTTTGCTCATCGTCAGCTTCAGCTTTAAAAAAACAAAGTGGAAACTCGCATTGGCTCTTGGTATAGAAATAACTAATGAAATTTTACGCATTCATTTCCATACTCGCTCCTCACCATGTGCTTTCGTTTAGTGTGTGTGTATATATGTTGTGTATGTGTAGACAGATCATTCGTGGAGATAAGTGAATGTGTGTTACATATTGTAACAATAAATATCTTCTATGCCATGCTCATGCTAAACAACACACAATTTACATGGAGATTTTTTCCCCGCATCTCATTCTCATTCTCATTCTCATTCATTTCCATAATATTAATATTAAAATTAAAATTAAATTAACTATTCTGTTGTCTCTACCTTTTTTTCATTTTATTATATTCAATGTTCAAGATCAAGATAAAACTGCTGCAGTTGGTTCTCCCTTGAAAAATTTACATTTTATCTGCAAGCGACAAGATCACTTTGCGTGAGCAGAATGAGCTTTTTTTTTTTTTTTATTTAGTCTTTCGACAGCTATTTGCTTGTAAATCTCCACTAATTTTTGACATTTAACTATTGACTATTGAATTTATACAGTTTGGCTTGAGGAATATCAATAAATAAAATGGCAAACGACCCTCAAAAGCTCAACAAACATGTGCAAATAATAATGTGGTAGAAAATATTTCAAAAACGTGCAATGAAATCCTTCATATTTTTTTACAGATATCGATATTCACACGGAATGTAAATATTGTTCAAATTTCTCCTCCCTGAGCTTTTAATTTTACGATCCCCATAAAAAGTTTGTACGCAATCCATGGAATTTATGATATGGGCGAGCGCGTTCCTTTTCCTTGCGTCTTGTGACTAATTAGTAAACAACGGGAGAGTTTAGAGATGTTTCCATTGAGATTGAGAGGCAGCGGCTAATTGTTGCTCCTCAACTGTAATTAAAATGAAAAGTTAATTTAATTATCCAATTTTCCGCGTACATTGGTTTCCACTTTCGCTTTCACTTTCCTTACATTTTTTATGTACTCATGTACTACTTACGATAGATATATCGTAGATAGCAAGGATCTTTATTTCTATTGATATAGTGGAGCATGATGTAAATAAAAATATAATAAAGTTCTGTTTGCGTACTTATAAGATACCTAGGCATTGGACTGAGGAGATGGGATGAGGAGGAAGGGGAGAGAGGAGTCCTCGTGTGACTGTGAATAAATTCTCGGAGTGTACAAACGGACGGAAAATACGGATACAACTGCACACGTTGAATGTGATTTTGTCCAGAAGTGTTTGACGGTCTATTTTGCGGCGCTTGAAGGAGTGTCAATGACGAATGAAATTGTATTGATGTTGATAATACATGGAGTGAGGAGTGTGTAACTGCCGACTTGCCGCTTCCATCTCTCTCCTCTCTCTCTCTTCATCGTCAGAGTGCAAGTTTGAAGTAATATTGAAGAGAGCGAGAGAGCGAAAGAGAGAGAGAGTGAGAGCTGAGGAGTTAAATCAGAATTGATGATGGAGAAGCGTGTGCAGAATGGCGTTGGGGGAATCAACTCAAATGCAGACTGTGTATAGTCGAATAAGTGAGAGAGAAAGGGAGAGAAAGGGGGAGAGAGAGAGAGAGAGGGAAGATGAGATCAAAGTCGTTTCCGATCCCAAAGGCGTCAAGCAATGGAATCGATCGAGCCGTGCGGAGAAGATAATTAGATAACAATTGAATGAAACGATCTATTATACTAAAAGCGAAAAGAGAAAGAGAGAAAATTGGGATGGGGAACAATCCCAATTCTCACCCCACACATAGACAGACAGACACACACATAGACACACACATATAGAGACACGGAGACACATGTGGTGTACATATTTTGTTACAAATAGAGATCTACCATCATGAAATGAAATATATTCACTATTCACTATGCAAAATAATAATACATAGACGTGTTATGTGAATGTGTAGACTTGACTTGACTCGACTCCCTCTCTTCCTCTTCCTCTTTCTCTCTGTCATAAAATTCCTTCTTCAAATTTAATTTACGTCCAAAATTGAGAAGGCAATTCCCCTATTCTGGCCTTTTAGATTTAACCCTTATTGAGGCGGCTGCATGTGCCTGTCGACTGTGTCTGTGTTTGTCTGTGCTCTCTGCTCTCTGCCAAACACCCTCCTTTTCTTTTTCTCTTTTCTTCTTTGGGTTTAACATTATTCGATTTTCTTCTAGTTTGATTTCTCCTCATCCCCTTAACTCTCTATTTTCCCTGCTACCGTTCTCAGCTCCAGCTTTTATCCGCTCAAAGGGCACAATTAAATTGTGAGTATAATTCCTTTCCCTCGCCCTCCTGATTCTAATTCTGATTTTGTATGTATCGCATTTATTTTCTCAATCTGAATATTTTAAACAGTACTTACGGGAGAGGAAATTGAGCATGGAGTAATGGAAATTGTATGCATTTTGTGGAATTCCTAATTTTTCTTAGTTGTTTATATAGCGGTTGAACTTTAAAACACTCTCGGGATACTTTTTTTTTGTAAATATGAAAAAAAAAAATTAGATGCTTTCTCTTGGGCACTAATTGATGACCATGGTGCCGCCAAGTTAGTCTCACTTTTCTTTTCCTTTCTCTCCCCTGACAAATTCCCTCTTTCACGCCACTTTCACAGTCTTTTTTTTTTCTTGGGTTTTTCCTTTATACTTTTTCTGCTCTCACACTTTTCAACTTAATTTCCTCTCTCTCTCTTTTGCAGTGGATGATGATGAAGCTGTCAAGAAGATAATATCACATTATTATTATGGTGTCTGTCTATGCGGCTTTCCATGGTGTTCCATTTGCATTCGTCGAGTCTCTCTCTTTTCTCTCTCTCCCTCTCTCTCGTCCCTTTTATTATATTCTTCATATGCCGAGATAATTTTAACTTTTCACTTTATCTCCACCTCAACAAAGGCAAGAGAGAGAAAGAGAGAGAGAGAAAAATGAAGTCTTGGTTTGAATTTCATTGTCATCATCATCGTGAAATCTTCTCTTAAGCACTGTCTCCACACAATTCCCCATTTACTTTCACTCTCTTTCACTCTCTTTCTCTCTTACTCCCTTTAACTTTCCTTTGCAGATGAAAATGAGAATGATGGCGAATCTCTCTCTCTCTCTTCTCTAGGCAGCTAAAACACCAAACGAAACTCGTGACTTCTTTACATTTTTACATTTTGCATCCTATAATTTAATGTTTTATACAGACTGAGAGGCAGAGAAAGCTCCTGACTGGAGAGAGAAAGAGAGAGAAAGAGAGGAGAGAGAAAGAGAGAGGAAGAGAATTGGTAGAGGAGGATAATACACATGGAATTTTGCTATTAAATTTGCTTGAATTCATATTCATGGATTCATATATTAGACTTGAGACTTGAGAGTGTAGACAACGGGGGAAAAAAGAAGGAAGGGAAAAAAAGAGGAGGATAAGGAAAAAGGATAAAGTTTTGGAAGGTTTAAGTTACTCCACTTTGTAGTGTATGTGTACTCGTCTAAAGTCTAACTTTCCTCTGCTGTCTGTCTGTAATTCTGTATGTATATCTGTGTGTGTATCCTTTTGAGTATAAGTTCACCATTCACCATCATTCACTAGTCTCCACATCCATAATCTGATCAGTATTCTGGGAACGTAGTATATTTGGTTCTCTTATGTCATGTCGTAGCAAGACGTAGATTATCATATAACTCAAGAGATGCGTGTAAAAGCTCGTGAGAGATGAAAACACCAACCCTCCACACAGACACACACACACACACAAATACACACAGTGAAAAAGAAAAAGAGGAAAGAGAGCATTTGCTTTGCTTTCTGACTCCCTTTTCGCTTTTCCTTATATCTCCTGTATTTCCCATTCTCTTCTCTTTCTCTCTTTCTTTCTTCCTTTCTCGCTACAGTCCAGAGCGAGTTGAGTCAAGTAGAAAATAATTTATTGTTTTGTTTCATGATCTTCTTATATGTACACACAGAGAAATACAGTGCGAGCGGTTGCTTCTCTTTCTCTTCCTCTCTCTCTGTCTTTTGCTGTAGTTTTAGTTTTAGTTTCCCTGTCAGTTCCGGTTTGTACATATATTTTATGGTTCTTCCATCCCGATGATAAGGATAAGCGTGTAAATTTTATCCGTATTCATTCATTCATAATGATGGCATTAAAATAGTGCGAGAGAGAGAGAAAGATTTCCCATTGAAATTTATACACTCAAAACTCTTATTCACTTGTGAAAAAACCAAGAGTAAAACCAAAAGTCAAATTTAAAAAAAAAATTGGATGGAAGAATGCGGATATGTACCTATATTATTTCATATTTATATTCCATTCCTTTCGTTTTGATTCGTGAAGGATTTGGATTTGGAAGTTGTTTAAATAGTGTTTAAAGTTGAATGGGAATTTGGGAAGAGAGTCGAAAGTCAAAGGCAAACCCTGGCCATGTTTTTTTATTGTTTATTGTTATGACTCTGAGTGTCTGACGATGAGTGTAATGAGGATTAAATCCTCTCAAGTGGATTTCTCATGTTCATTCATGGAATTTCTGGGGTTTTTTTTATACGATATACATGTGCAAATGTGTGTGTGTGTGTGTGGGCTCCACCTACTCGTTTCCCTTCATTTCATTTCATTCCATTTGATTTGATTCACTCACCTGATGATGATCCTTTTAATTCACTCATTAGACTAATGGGAGAGAAGGGAGAAGTTCTGAATGTGTGTGTTCGTTTGGTGTTTGGTGAACGATATTATGGAGATTCAACTCATGATCATGATCACGACGATAATGATGATGATGGCAGTGATGATGAGGAAGAAGAAGGGAAGAAATGTACAGAGTACAAGGGTGAAGAATCCGGCATGTTTTTTTTTTTTTTTTGAATATTTGGTTGGCTGCAATGGTTGGTTGAAGATGTGAGAAAATGTTCGCCATTCTTTGTCTTCTTCTTCTTGTCGTTCTGTTTTTCTGTTGTGTTGTTCTGTGTTGGTGAATGATTTAAAACGAATTTGAGGTAATTACAATTACACGGGAAGTTTAAGAGCTCGACCACCTAGGAATCTGCCCACCAATTCCAATTATTATACTGCCCACAAGTAATCTATTGCACTGTGCTAAAGTAGATTATCATAAATTACAGTTGAGAGGAGAGCGAGTGAGCTAGCGAAGGAAAGAAAGAGAGAGAGAGAGAAAATGCGAGTTAAGTGTGGCTGTGGCTGTTGCTGTTGGGTTCTCCTCCGAGATGTTTAATTTAATACTCATAGGCAAAGACCGGCTACACTGGATTTTGTATCTCTGTATGTTGTTGTCTTGTTGTTGCTGTGGGGTGAGGAAGGGAATTTGTACGTACAGACACAGACAGACATACACATTACACATTACACACGGATATTTATGAAGGGCAGAGGAATGGAATCACCATCGTCATCGTCATCGCTATCGCTATCGCCATGACTTTGGATGAACAGAACAGAACATACCAAAACATAAGATGAGAGATGAAACATGGACTTTGGAGCATATCGCACCCAATTTAACACGTGGGTTCTCCCACGAGGGGTCAATTATTCGTGTTATTCCTCCAAAGACTCCCATCCCCATTGTACAATCCACAATCCACAGACATAGACGATAAAACAAATCCTGTCAAGAGTCTCATCTCCTCCATCTTTATGCACCACCACAACAATTAATTTCTCTCTCTCTTTCTGTCTCCTTCCACAGAATTGATATTAAAATGTTTATTCAAATAATATGTGTTCGTGCATGCACATATTGCATATAGTAAATGACATGAGAGATTGTGGAAATTGCAATTATGAGTACGAATTACGACTCCTTCCCATTGACACCACCAACAACAACAACAACAGCAACAATAACCAAAAGAAAAAAGAAACAAGAAAATTCATTGAGTCTACCTTTTTAAACCTGTCCTGTACCTTTGACATTGACATGGACATGGACAGAACATGAGTTTTTCACAGCAATCCAAAATTCATATATTCAAAATTTCACACATTCCCTCCGTCTCATGTTGGCTTGATGCTTTGAATTGTAATGTCTTCTCAATCTCTCTCCAACTCCAATCGCTTCCACGTTGTACTCAACACTCGAAATCGAAACATACGATATGAAACGATAAAACATGTTGGGAACCTCACACAAAAAATGGATTCCCCACAGAGTCATTCAGAATCCGGAATCCAATAGAAAATATCAAAAATCTCATCATTTCCCCCCGCACTCAACACTGCACACTCAACACCAATTACAACACAAACACAACAACACACAAAGGCAAATTTCAAATGTCAATTTGTAATTGAAAACTCAATTCAAAGTTTTCCCTTTTATGTAAATATACAGTAAATTCTTGTGAACCTTCAAAATATTTGTGAAGGAAATACTGTGGAATGTTTTCCATGGGGAAATTCAAATTGTATACCTAATGAAAAGGAGCGAGTGTTTCTTTACAGTTTGGATTCTGAGAGTGATAATAATAATAAAATCTTTTAGAGTTGGATGATGATAATAGTTCATCTGGTCATGTTTATATATTTACAAAAACACGGGCACCACGGAGTAGCAAAGAGAAATACTTGGCTGCCACATTACATTACAGCCAGAGAACAAGGGAGAGAAATGGAGAGACATGGAAATGTGTGAGTGAAAGTGTGTGTGAGTGGAATCTCCGTGATGTGACCACATACAAGCCTCGCCCTCGCTAATTAGCTCCAACTATTATTATTATTATTATTATTATCCGGAGGGAGAATTCAATGCACAATTTGCCATGGAAAGGCAAAGGGAAAAAGCAGAGCACTTGAATCTCGAATTGAGAATGAGTTTCATTGAAAGTGCTCACCAAAAGTCTAGCCAACACTTTAGCACAGACACACACACACACACACACACACTTGTACTGGTACAACAGTCATGGAAATTACCTACCGACTACCAACTACACACTACAAAGTACAAAGTACAAAGTACATGAGAGAAAGAGAGAGAGAATGTACGAAAGAAAACCACAGATATGCTCCAGAGGTTTTACTCGATTCAACATTCTGAAATTCAAAACATGAATTTCATCGTTACTCGTCGTCGTTGTCCCAGCTCCCACTTGATGTTCCCTTTCAGTGTGCAACAATAACAGGAACTGTCAAATGATTTTACTTGAACTTTCCTCACAACTCCCTTTTAGTTTGAGTCCTCATCACATTCAGATCCGGAGGCTGCTCAAAAAATTTATGACATCCACACACAAGCACAAAATATCTGTATACATGGATTTTTATAATGGCTCGGAGATGTTACGTTCAGTTTGAAATTTTAAATTTCCTGGCTGTCGCTGGAGTTGGGGTTTGTTTTGTACAAATGGCAAATTAGGATTATATGTGCGGTGTGTGTGTGTGTGTGCAGGGAATCCCAAATCAAGATGATCAACTTGATGATGATGGGCCAAGAATGAGAATGACGAGCCGTCTCCACAAATTCACACCAAACAAAAAAAAGCAGTCATGAGAAAACCACAAACAAGCCAACGAGCGAACAAGTGCTTCATTTTCATTTTCATTTTACTCATCACCTCTTCAGCTCTTTCTTGTTCAATTGTTGAATGGAATGAAATCGCCTGCTTGTTCCTTCGAGCAGTACTTTGGCTCAACCATGTTGAAATTCAATGTGAAAAAAAGGACAAGTCCGTCTGTCCGTCCGTCCGTCCAACCGAAGTGTTGGACCAAAGAAAACGAAAACCTTTGAGTGTTTTCTCTTGCTAACAGTAGATCAGGATGAAGAAGTCAGTTCTACAGTTCTACAGTCTTTGCTTCTGTACAAAATACAGATACTTAAGAGAGAAAACAAGGAAGGATAGAAGCGATTCAAATAAGATGCCAATAGACGTCCAACATGAGCATAAAAATTATAGGTGTACTGTACACTGTACACCGTGTACAGATGTAGTTGATATTTATATGGATGTTATATTATGAGAGAGACAGAGAGAGAGAGAGACGGAGAGTGCCATAAAGGTGTCTGCAAACTCACGTTGTATACAGGGTTCCCTCTCTACAGATGTATGAAGTCCGGTTCTACGATAAAATGAATAACTGCGTAATGTTGGAGGTTGGATGAGGATGAGATTAAGTGCCTGTGTGACTCTGTCTCTGTCTGTGTGTATGATGAATTTTGTTGTGGTTGGAAAACGGTGGAGTCACGCTGAGAGGAGTTGGAATGTCTGGAATGACTGGAATGACATGAGCAATGGGGAATGAATAGAATAATATCATATAATTGCATGGCTTCTAGTTTATCACGTCTTGAGACTTCCCCCCCCCCCCCCACACCCCCCACTTCTCTCTCCCTCCCTCCCTCCCCTCTCTCGTCCACTCCAAAACTCTCTCCTTCTCCTTCTGTACAGCCACAGCCACTCACTTATCAACTATTTTCCCATTCACCACCAAAACATTTCTATATATTTCTCTACTTTCTACATTTCTTCCTCGCCAACACTAACATTTTTATTACCAGCAGCAGAAGCAGCAGCCACCATCACAAAAATTAATCTTGCTATTAACTATTCCATTTTTTAATCTCTCTACATTCTACATTCTACATTCTACATCCCAACACTTACTTGAATACATAATACATAGTCTGTTGTGCCGTCAAGATTTTATCCCGGAACTATATTCTATCCTCCATTAGCATTTGTTCACACTCCCAGTCCCAGTCACAGTCACAGTCGCAGTAAACAAAACACCACTGGAAAATTCACTGTTTACACAAAACGATAAAACAAAATTTCCCCACGTTCGTATTTTAAAGGGAGAAGGAAGAGATGGGGAAATATTTAATGTAGATAAAACAAAATAATGAACAAGTCTTATTTGTAAATTGAATTTGTATAGTGAGTGCCTCTGCCTTTGCCTCTGCCTCTGCCTTAAACTGATACTCACGGTCATAGTTGATGTGCTTGTGCAGTCAACTGACGTGGAATCCCTTTGGATTTTGGATGATTAAACTCATGAATACAATATCAATATGGCATGTGCTTGGCTGCAGCTCTCTCTCTCTTTCATTCTTATTTCTCTTTCTCTCGTTCTCGTTCTCATTGAAATTTCAACTGGAAAACATACACATATTTCTTGCCACTCGCCACTGCTTAATAATTCAAGTCCTTATAGATTATGTATGGATAGAATTCTGATTGTTCCATTTCTACATATTTTGTTTTTCTCCATTCTCCATGTGTTTGTGTGTCTGTTTGTGTGTGTGTTTGTGTGGAGGCTCATTCTGATTCTCTCCCTAGTTTGATGTTGTTCATTCTTCACATGTGGGATTCCCGGTGTTGCATAGCGAGTGAGCATTTGAATGAAATGAATGGGGTCAGTGTGGAAAGCCGGCATTTCATTATACTCAATCAATAAACCACGTTAGTTTTCAACTTTGTTCTCATTTCAACTCGGTTGTTCTATATTGAAAACTCTCCCGAGACTCCATTTCCATCTCTCTCCCATCAAAAAATACATGTGTTATCTCCTCCATGTACAATTCTATGTACATCCAACGAAATAGGAGGAAAATAGGGCAAAGAGCGGCGACCAATGGAAACAAATACAGAGGGTTATGCAAGATATTAGGACCACTTTTCAACAACCTGCCCTGGTCTTCCTTTGTATTCAATGGTCCTGA
>JAIUND010002940.1:0-18688 GCA_034699125.1 Gisinianus flammeolus | reverse complement strand
TTGCTGGTAGAATCTGACTGCTCTTTCCATTTCCCGACTTCCAAAACTCCTTTGACTCTGGAAAGTTTGGTTTGGGCTTTGACTTGGGTTCCTAATATAAATATATACAAAAAATGAACAGAGAAATTGTAAACAAAATTGATCTCTTTGTTGGAGCAGTATCATAAAAAAAAATCAAGATCAAAATTAATCAAAAGCTGTTGATTAATCTTGACGAGTGTGTGAAATTACCGCATTAATTTGACGGTGAGAAAAGCCCCGATGAGAGGAAATGCGTGGACGGTGGCGCAGAGCACCCCAAACGAGTTGAAATGACACATGACAAAGACATCCAATGGAACGGACAGGATTTGAACGAGCCGCTCACAAACCCTGTTCCCGCCATTATCATTTTCATGTTCATTGTCATTCCAATTGCAGATCAAGTGCGGGAGAAAGATTTCTGAGCCGGGCTGCGTGATTTCCATGTACGCTAAACCGATGGCTCCGAGGATGCTGGCGCCAAACGCGATCGAAAAATGTTGAATGAAGAATCGTAAAAGCTTTGGGAATTTCATAAACGACGAACCTTCTCCGTGAACGTCTTGAAGGAAAGTCTCTGTCAAAACGGTTAAAAAAAGTAACCAGTCAGAATAATTTCTTATACCAATACAGAAAAAAAGGATCAATTATTATGTTGCTTTGTTTTTGAACCTGCGAATTCCTTATCCATGTTCATGAACTGATTGAAAGAAAGGTACAAGCCGGAAGGGTTTCGAAGGCAGTTGTAGAATAGATAAAGGTAGGTCAGGGCCAGAGGTAATATACAGCGGACGGACATGAGCCCCAAATTGAAATTCCCACCACTTTGATGGACATCTTGAAGGATTCCCCATCCAGCTGGAAATATCCTTAGAATACAAAGGACCGAGACGATGAGCCATGTTTTCTTGGACCTTGCTGTCCCTTCTTTAAACTGCTGCGTGGACGCGTCGTAGTGGAAATGAGTGCATTTAAAGAAGAGGCAGAGTTTGGACAGGTTCTTGAAGAGAAATGGAACGAGCGTCTTGCAATAGAAATCTTGAGGCTGTTTCCAAATCTTGTTGAGGAACTCACCTTGATGATTAAACCGCGTTAGATTTGAACGCAGAGCGCCCTTTATTGATGACAGGGACAGATTTTGGACTTTCTCAAACATTCTGAACGCGCGACAATAGAATGAATGGAAATTCTGGATATTCCTGGAGAAAATGAGGGAAATTTACTGGATTTTCTTTAGCCAAAATTCAAAAAGATGGAATTAAGTACTTTGACATTTCAGCTATATAGTTATAGTTTTATTGTGAAAAGTCATTTAGTTTAGTCCATTTGCTTTACTGATTGTGAATTACTGATTGGTTCACACAACAAACACGGTGAATCCAAAATAAATAAATGAAACTTTTTTAATTTCATTTTGTGGTTCTGTGTATTTTAACTTATTTCATTTTGTGGTTCTGTGTATTTTAACTTATTTCATTTACATTACAGTCCGTTTTCACATTCTCATAATTTCATTACAATATTTTTCCAACGATGTTTTAGACAATTTAAAAACCTGAATTGAATTGGTAGTGAGACTGAAAATATACATAAGAAAATAACACACAGAAAATGGAAACCTGTCCGAAAACTCATTTATAATTATATTTGTCATTCCCAAAATGGTTTGCTTTGTAAATACAGAAAAAATCCAAAAGGTTTGACAGGGAGAGGAAATTCATTATGCAAGATTTTAGCACAAATGAAAGGTGGAGATTTGAACGGGTATCAAGGAAATGGGAAATCTACCCGGTCCTTTTCAGTTAACCTATTTAAGAGCTTTGTTGCATTGGATTCCAATGATTGGAATTTTAACATGCGCATCATGCTGTGAATTTCAATGTGAAACGAGTCGCTTCAAGCGACAAACCATTGTGAGCAAGTGAAGAGCGAGAGCGAGCGGACAAGGAATTGAATTGAATTAACATGGAGCGCCATAAGCAACAATGTAATTCCCGTTCTGATATAAATCTCTCCGCTGTGCCTTTCTTTCCCAACGGATTTCATCCATTTTTTGCAAGCCATAGGTAAATCAACTGTGGACAACACAAGCATGTAGAAAAATCCTCGAATTTTTTAACATTTCACCATACACATTTGCGTAATGTTAATTAAACCAGACAATTCTCAGCTGACGAGTTCCCAACTCTGTCAATTGGCAAGCAAATGATGATACATTTATGGAATTTGTTATGAACGTAACTATGTTGACTTGAAAAATCTAAGCTTCTGGTTGTGGTGAACCAACTTAAATATCTGTTGTATAAGAAGGTCACGAGAGGTCACGAGACGGGAAATGAGAAAACACTTGGCTTCTGATTCAAATGAAACTTGTTTCAATTTGATGGTGATCGGACTCATCTGACGCAGAATTTTGATGCTCAATTTCGTATTTAACTTGTACTTTATGCCTGAACTTCATATAATAGGCTTTTCCACAAACTTTCACTATACAGATAAAAAGCTGAAAAAAGGTAACTTACACTAGATAAAACAGCATTTTAAATTTGGGCCTAGCTCGAAAATTGGTCTGATGGAACCGCCACTGCAAACAGGGGAATTTCCGAATTTCGAATTGTATTAAAATATTAAATATTTACTATATGAAATTTGATGGACAAGTGGACAATTCAAAACACTGAATATTTTTGTCTATAGTAAAATTGCTGGAATAAAAAAAGACAGTTGAGCAAAAGTTCTTGGTTTATTCAATAAAATTTATTATAATGAAGCAAAGAAAGGTAAAAAAAATTTAGTCGGAATTAAATTGTCGGATGGATTTATTTGTTTGACATTTCAACGCTCGTTTGTATTGTGAAAACTAAAAGCAATTTATAGTGATATTTGCTCTATTATACGATTTGAATTCGGTATTACATATTACAAAACAAAAAGAACAAACACGGTGAATCCCAACTGAATACTGAAGAAACTTTTGTTCAGCCTTATTAAGGTTTCGTGTAATGAATTTAATTTATTTGTATTGAATTTTATGGTTTCAATTTAAAATCTCATTTATGCAATTGTCTTATTCATTGTTCTCATCAAGTTGAGCCCATTGTGAAATGACTCCGTCTGACATTTCTGTAATTTGCTTGGTTGTTGTGTGGGAGTGAAATTTAAATTTGAGTGAAGGAATGGGAGGAGCCTCCAAAATGGGGCGTGATCCCATTTTCCGGGACGATTTCTTTCAAAGCCTCTTCCCAACTGGCTCTGTCCGATCCGAGGAATTGAATATCTGCCGTCATGTGAACGATAGAGCGAGCAAAATTGAAGAGTGACGTTAGGATTTTTGGCGCACTCACAAAATAAATTTGACCTATGACTCCAGGCGCTAGTTTTTGAGCCAGTTGGAACAGTCGAATCGTTAACTCCACAGCTGCATATTGAAAACGATGATATATATAAAGTGAGAAAATATAGAGCATTTTGAAATCATCAAAACCATCAAAAAACGGATGCCGACATGAGGAATCGAACCCATGGCCATGGTCATGCCAATTCAAATGCAAATCTCTTCCTATACGTACATGGTTTGTTGGTGGAGTTTCTAAATGCTGTTTGATAGGAGTCGGTGGCGTCCACAATGAGGATTCCAAACTCGGCATTTCGGTCCTTGACCATTTTCTCAAAGGCAAATGTCCATTTTATCATGTAGCGTGTGAAAATCTCCTCCTGTCCGTTTTCGAACGTCTCCTTTAACGCCCAATCTTTTACCCGCGGAATCAGCGCAACTATATAAGAATTGATTCAAAATTCGAATATATCAAGAAGACCACCGTATAGAACAATTTAAATGAATGTATTATGAAAACTCACGAGGTTTCCCATCAAAATCCCGACCACCCAAGTAAATGGCGAAAGTATTGGAGATTTCTGGCGGGAATTCCTCCTCGAGGATTTCCTTCACATTGTAATTCATTCGCGTGTCCACATATTCTCGAATTTGGCTCAGAGCTCTGCCCATACGAAAGTTGTGCATCCGAAGTGCGCGAAAAAGGAAATTGACATCCGTGACTTGATCTTTGTCCAGAATATTCGCAGCAGCCACAACTTTTTGGAACTTGGATTGTGGGAAAATAATAAGCGCAAATTTAATTGACATAGAAGAAAAAATTTCGACTGATTTTGTGAGCCAGAGTCAATGTCTCACAAGTTTCTACCCGTTTTTTCCGTTGATAAAAGGGGGAAATGGGAAGAGATTTATGAAACACTGGACAATTTCCAGCAAAATTCAAATATTTTATTTTATATATACCTTCTCCAGAATTTCCCATTGTCCTTTGGTCCAGGTTTTGGTTTTATTCATGCTCGAGAGATTTCCGTATGGATATTTTTGGATTTGGAATTAAAATTGTACTTAATATAGAACTGTAAAATACCTATTGAAAATTTGGGTAATTGTGTGTCCATTTGTTTTGTGTCTGTCTTTGATTCGTTATTCGTTTTCCCATGAGAATCCGGACGACTTTCCAATCGTCTTTAAATTGTATTGATTTCATGTTTTGAATTGGGCATTTCACATTTCCGTATTTTTCCGTAAGTTATATATATCTGAAGGATTTTGAAGGTCTCGAAGTTTATACTGACTGTGGATTGCCTTCAATATTTAATGGGGCATTGAGAGTTTGAAAGCGGATCTGTGTGAGCTCGGCCAAAAGGTATAATTCCTTATATTTGAGTCGTCATACCCATTTAATTATATAGTCCATTAGCAGTCACACAAATATATACGCTCACACGATACACAGCCTTTTCTTGTCAGTTTGTCATTATAGTATATATAAAGATATAGTATATTATATACTCATTGAAAAAATTGATTGAAATGAAAAGAAATGAAAAAACTCATTATGGAAATGTCTAATTCACACGCCATATCGGTATTGGAAATTATCATCATCATTACGATCGTGAGAGATCTTTATTATATATCTTAATGAGCTTTATTTTAATTGGATTTTGTGACTGGACTAAAATCTCTTCCATTATATTTAACCGAAAAAATACATAAAACAAAACAAATATTACGAATCCAATCATTTCTATATATATTTATAGTGCAGTTCCAAATTGGAATCTCGGATCTAGATATTTTAATTTTTTCGTTTCATTGGCAGATATAAAAATATTTATATTTGTAAAAATATATGGAATTCACATATTGCGATGATTTGTATTCATTTTTCATTGCCATTGTAAATCATTTAATTGAGAAGTTGAAGGAATGAATCATTTTCACATTTCTGGAAACTGTGGAAACCCTTCAATCTTCCATATTATTTTCAATATACAGCGAGTGAATGTCCCTTTCAAAGTCCAGAAAGTCTAATATAGATATGTACATAGCTTTTTGGATTTTATCATTTCGTTGTAAAGACAAAATAAAGATACATATCGTCGGCTATAAGTTCCATAATCGTGTATTATCATTTGGCCCTGGAAGGCGCATACTGCAGGTTAGCATATATGAACGCGCACGCACATTCAACTTCAGGTGTCAAATGATAATACACGGTTATGGAACTTAGCCGACGATATATAGGTTTGTAATATGGATGTACCTATATATATAATGTGGAAGAAATGGAGCAGACGGAATGGGGAATTCGGCTGTGATTAACGACTTTGTCGTATATATTATTGTTGGTCAAAAGTTTTGACTATTATAAAACGTATTTTTGTCGACGCTTCGGCCACACAACACACACAGCATGCAACGATAAAACATGGATTTTATTTTTCCCCTCTCTCACGCAAACAATAAGAGAGAAGAAATAAGAGAGCACAAGAATAAGAGAGAGAGAATTGTGCAATTCCGAAATCTTTTTCGTTGAATTATATGAGTAAATGCTGATGACGAATTTACAATTAAATTGGCTTCTGTATATATTATATTACTAATATAATATTAGCCATCGTGGGTCTATGGAGAAATGAGTCCAACACTTTCATTTCCTTTATTTTAAATGCGGACAGCCATAAAACTCCGTCTTCAGTCCCTCCACAGCATTTTTATGAATGATCCCTTATGAAAGGTTCTGTTGACCCGATTTTCTCAATGAACTTTACACATATGTACATAACACATATCACGGATCATGAAATGCATATGGTGTGTGCAGATATATTGAGACTCTCAATTTGAGAGCCCTTGACAACGTTGGCTTCTCAATTTTTGTCTATATTATATGTGTGGACTTTTGGGATGAATCAACACTGAAAACGTATATTCTTACTTTTTCTGTATATATCTCACACTTGGACTTGACCAACGCAACGCAACGTCTACTGTGTTGTGACGTTGTGAGTCACAAAAAATGTATTTCAAATCGTATTGAAATCGTTTCGTTCTCCAGGAGACCTTCTCCAAAAGGCGCTGTTTCCTTATATACGGACGCGTCAGTCAGTTCATCATTTCATTTCATTTCATGTGTATGTCGACGACGGAGAATCTGTGTGAAAAAAAAAATCTGTGTGCTGCGTTTTTCAACATTTGGAATCCAACGAGACGATCAAACTAATTATTAATTATTTCAGTGTACCAAATTGAAATTTCTATATCGACAGATTATTATGTATTAAATAGTAAATTCTTTGGATTTTCCATCAAGCTGTATGCTTTTGTTCGTCATTCGTCATGAGTTTCTTCCATTTTCTGTCGACAACTTCCATGCACTTGGTCATCATACTATGTATTATATTATAACTCTCTCCAAGGTAAAACTTATCCCCACAATTTCGATGAAGGTTTCATTTTAATTTTAATTTATGGGAAATACCTGATTGGGAAATCTTGTCATTTGTTTGCAGATGGAGAATTTCAAGTGCTGTGCGGAGATGCAAATCAAAAGCTCAGCTCGAAAGATTGTCGTCTTTTTTGTCGTGAGTCATTCTCTTTGGTCTTGTCATTACTAAAAGAAATCCCTATATTTTAGTTCACAATAATTAACTTGCTATTAATGTAAAAATTCTGTGATGTTCCTCCACACATTTGATGTTTGGTGTAGATGATTTTCCCCGTTGATCATTGCTGTCTGTCGAGGAATGGCGGAGGAAAACTGTGTCTCATCTTTCACAATCCGAGCGAGCTCGTTTTCTTGGTGATTTTTTCCTCTATAATTTCCATATTGCCACAGTCTGGGCTCTCAACAACTTGGGCCCAATTGAATTTGGTTAGTTTCCCCATTTTTCTATCAACAAATCCATTCCCTATTCAAATATTCAAATGCCAATCAGTCAAGATCCCTGGTAAATATATAGGTGAATCCAGCCGGTGATTCGTTATATACGTGAAGTAAAATACCAATTGACAATATGTATATATTAATTGGATTTTGTGTGTGCTGTGTGTGTGTACAGGTTTGGGGGAATTGTATGTGGACACGGATGCTCAGGAATTGAAATTGCCGACGTTGGAGAGTCTCACTCTGAGAAATTTAATTTAATTGAAGCCATCGTGTTTTGTAATATCATCAGGAAAGTGGATTGTGGTTGACCGCATATACAAGATGCGGGAGAAAAATTATTACACCATCTCTGCTGTGGTAATTAAATATGTACCTACAAAATTTACGTTTATGTTTGTTTCATATAATTCCATTCCCATTTTCATATATGTGGACGGTATATGAATTTCCCTTCCCTTTTGTTTTATTTAATGCCGTCTGTATATAGTCTCAATGCTCGTAATGTTTATAGATTTCACAAATATAGTTAAAGAAAGAACGGAGAAGCAGAGAAATTAATTTAACGTCAAACTACAACATAAATAATGGCAATTAATTCAAATTGAAATAAGCTGCTTCATGTGTTTTTTAATTAGTTTAACAAGGGAGGAATAAGGATATTTTGTAATTTTGCCAAGGGGCATCCACACAGCTGTGATGGACATGTGTATAGCCTGTACATTATATATATATTTAAAAAAATTACCTTGTTTTTATTTTGGTTTCAAAATTACAGAATATCGAATTTGTTTCTTTGGGCTATAAGTCGACTGTCGCAGTATATATATTAGCAGCAAAAAGCGTTGGACTCTTCCTGTGCCTGCGGTGAACTTATGTACGCGGTCAAGTTGTCAGCTTGAAGACACACGGAGCACAAAGTACCTGAAATATATCAAGATTCAAGGTCCAAGGAAGAAATATTGAAGGTCTGAAGTACTTTAGAGTTCAATTGTAAATTAAGAAATCGTTAAAAACCATATTACGGAAAATTAGTTTTACTATATGTAAACTATAGCTTAACACTTGAATTAAGTTTAGAATTATTCCCGAGAAAGTTTTCAGTTTTTACTGATGTCTCCGGTTTGATTCCATTCACTCAGAGTTTGACGGTATGTGTACAAGTATAAGAGACAATGAGTCTCAATGAGAGAAGTGTGTCTATATATATTTACACACTCACGTATATAAACTTAATCAAAGCAAGATATACAGAGGTTGATGCAAGGTATTTGAAACACTTGGTTTTTGACCTGGCCACAGATCTTCAGTTGTACAGCCATAAAATAATATCTATACTGTAAAATTCAATCGATTATCTTGACATTTGTTTTTGTTTTATGTCGCTATGTGTCACATCATCTCTGAAATCTGTGACTTTAAAAAAAGTCTAGTCGGTCGAAAAGTTTCTTAAATCAGTGTTTTTTGGAAAATCCAAATTTTTTGTTTTATTTTGCATTTCCACAAAAATGAATGCAAAAATCTCCAAAAATTAGACCTGAAGGGTAATTGAACCCTAATTACTGTCATAAAATTTCATGACCAAAATCCACCAGGTTACTGAGCTAGGGCTTCAGACGTGTCAAAAATGAGGGGTGGAAGTTTTGGGACACGCGTTTAACATGGGTTTTATATGGGGGAATGAGTTTTCGCCTCATTTCCTCCTCGTTTTCGTAGTGAACAATTGTCCACTGTGTACATGCCCTTTGAGATGGAGACACGACATTCGGGGGAAATGTACAAAACATCTGAGGGCTCCTAGAAATGTGTTAACCGGGTTTTGAAATTAAGGGGCGGGGCGTGGGGGAGGGCGGAAAGCGCTGGAAACGTTTTTTTCGAAGGCTCTTTTGTAAAGATTCAGAGACGAAATGACGGAACAAGATAAACGCAAACACGTTTGGGCCAAATTGGTTGAACTTTACGACAGATATGATTTCATGATCGTCGAACGTAAGACCTGGCCAGGACAGGTCATGCAAAAGTGTTTCAAATACCTTGCATCACCATCTGTAAAACAACACAAGCGACTTTCTTTTTCCGTTTCTATTAATTGATTAATTTTGTAAAATATAAGTATATACGGGAAAACCCATCGATTGTCGTAAGCTGTCGTGTAAATGTAGAGTTTCACCATTACAAGGCCCTATTACAGCTCTTCCTTTTCGTCAAAAAAGCAGGGCCTGCAGCCGACAAAAACGAGAAGGGCCTTGCCATAGTAAAACTCTACATTTATACGACTTTACGACAGCTTACGACAATCGATGGGCTTCCCCCTAATTTGTTCTGTATCGGAATCATGGCAATTCTTCCTATTCTAGCCTAAGAAAGATTTAAAACGCAGTAAAACAGAAAAACATGTTGATTTTATGTCCAAATTTGCCAAATGCACACTGCAAAACCCGAGTACACAAGTTAAGCCTTAAAGCTATTATTGAGGAAAACCGACAATGTAATACGAAATGCATTATTTTGATTCATGATTCTGTCTCTATATTGGACACGTTTTCAGATTTGTTTCATTTTCCAATCCAAATAGCAAATGCGTCCAATATAGTCCACTTTTTTGTTTACGTTTCTTCTGTTTTAATTGTGAAAAATGACAATATTCTTCATTCAAGCACATACATAAACGTCCATTTATTTAGCAGCTGTAATTTATTTATTTACTTATAGTCGAACAACGTATAGCGATTATGTGTTAAGCTAAAAGAGAAAATGTAATTGAGTGAGTGCCTAAAAATTTGATTTTTTTGTGAAATTCATTTATGGACAGCACCTTAAGCAGAAATTTTTGACTTGCATTCAATCACGTGGGTACACTTGGAAGTTGGGGAGGTGAGCGAGAGAGATAATGTTGCCGTATACAATTAGAAGAGGGTGTGTAGAATGGGGGCAGTGTCAGTTTCCAAAAATACAAACGAGTTGAAATACTAATTCCAGTTTGCTCCAATCTAAAGAAGGAGGGTAAAACGAAATAGATAAATCATTGTTTTGTTGTATACTGCTGACTTTGGTGAACTCCAAATGTGTGTTCATGGTATGTTGTCAAATGGAAAATTCCAGATGTATCCTGACACAAGTATAAGAGACCTAATTGGAACGTATCTTATTTAAAATCTTTTTCTGTTTAAAGTCTCCTTAATTGAGGATGATTGACGACATGGAAGAATTAATTGTAATGGGAAATGGGATTTTCAAGGTTTCAAAAGCTTTTAACCAGTACGCTAAAGCATGAAATTTTAAACAAGCCTTATTAAATTCCAAATTCGCGGGCTTCAAAAATGTAGCCTGCATAGGCAAACACATACAACATAAACAAATAAAGTAAAGATTTCTGAATATTTAATAAATGTAAAAGTTCATAGAAATAAAAGCTTTTGCGGCATATTTTTTCGTGACAGTAAGAGGCCTCCATAACACGTACTGTACGCGCGTATTTCAATATATCATTACGAAATGGTAATGGATTTGTTGAAAAAAAGAAACCTGATAAAAAACTTAATTTTGGGGGAAAGCTGATAGAATTCAACCATAAATTGTAAAGATGGTAGATTGTTCAACCGTAACTGTATTTAAAACAGTTATGGTGTTTTAAATTTGCAGCTAATGAGAAAAAGAAATAATTGTTGATTTGCCAAGCCAGAGATAATGAAATTCATTAGGAAATGAAGCATGAAATTTAACATATTTAATTTCATCCATTTAACTATTTACAAATTAAATATAGCTGTAAGAAATGATAAAATATCTACCCATATTTTTTCTCTACTCATGAGAATATTTCAAAGTATATTTAATTTTAGTTTAGCGATAACAAAGTCAAACACGAGTTTGAACTTTTAGATTAAGTTCCTTCGTAAGAAAAAATATATTATTCACAATTATTTTACCTATAAGGAACTAAGTAAGTAAAAAAAATCGCATGATCTTTTACTCGGGTCAAAGAAGATAAGGATTTTACTTGAAGGATAAATTTACTTATGCAATGAATTATAAAGGCAAAATGAAATGTTAAATTTATCTCGCATTGGAATCAGACTTGACGAGAGATGATAAGAATTTAGTCTTGGAAATTTCCATTTTCATCTCTACATGTATGTAAGGGGAGAATAAGAATTTACACCAGAAGAAATGAATACGCAACAAGCAAAATAATCAACACACAAGTAATAGCCTCAATAGATTACCATTCTCAGATACCATTTGTTGTCTAACCTACATCAAAAATGTTTGAAAAAATACTAAAGCTAAACATTAATACTTGATAATAGTAGTAGAAATAGAAATTTATGTTAGAACACAATGCAGCATCCATCAGATTTGATACGCAAGACGGAAGTAGTAAGAAAGATACAAGTAGAAGAAAGAGCTATTTGTAAAACGACATAAACAAATTTGACAGAAAATCTGCTTTTCAGACCACGGATGCTTCAGAGTCGTACTCTAGCCCTTCTCCCCCACCACCTTCGCCATCTTCCGCGTCTTTGTCTTCTTCTTCTCCATTCTATTTCACCATATTCTTCACTTTCTACAACACTTTTCAATTCTTCCCCTTCATCTTTATCGCTGTTGACATGAACTGTGGCAGCAGAAATGATGTCTCGAGTGGAACCTGTTTGATGATATAGCGGGATTCTTTGTTCTCAACTCGCCCTCCCTCACTAATACCTTTCCGCATTCGTTTAGTTGCTGGAGATACACTTCCACCCCCTTTCCAACTCGTTCTGTATGTTTAAGCAAATTTGCGTTATCTTTATCACTTTATACACTAAAACTTTCAGAGCCCCTTCCTCAGTTGCAAGTCGTTTTTTTCGAAGTAGAGACAGCGTTCGAACTTCCCAAACTCAATATTACTCTGGACATCAATTTAGCTTTCAAAAAAGCAGCAGCTTCCCTGGGATTCACATTCTTCATAACGTCAGTCCTTTTTTGTTGAGTAGCCGGAGTTTGTACTGGAGGAACTTTTTTTATTTTCACTTCTGATGTTGCTTTAGCTTTTGGTGCAGTAGGCTTATTAGCTTTTGGTGGAGTAGGTTTATTAGCTGTCACTTGAGGATTTACTGTACGGTAGACATTCTTGGTAACTTTAGCAGACAAGCTGCAGGAACTTTTTTCTTGTCATTGTCCGACTCCCCTTCTGCATCTCCGTCCTTTGATTTCTCCGATAGATCCGGTTTCCTGACATTCATCAAGGCTGTGTCCGAGAAGACAAGTCGACCTCTCTCAATGTTCCTCAGGCCTATTCGAAGCCTGTCCATTTTCTTCGGTCGAACAATGGTAGCCAAAGTGGTGATGACATGGTTGATCATATCCAGGAACAAGTTTTAAGGCCGTAGAGGACAACTTTGCAAATACTTCTGCACGCGATCAGGTTGATGAGCCCTGTGACCGCAGAAATAACAAAGACGATTCACTGGAATTCCACTATGTTGCATCTCCATGTGAAACTTCATTGCTGATACAGAATCGTTCTAAGTTCTAAGCAACGAAGAAATACCGAACTCCGAAAGGCAGTAGGTTGTTCCCTCTGGAATTGGCCGATTATTGGGTGGATAAATGACGTTTACTGGTTTGGTTTTTGGTGTTTCGGTAACGACTATTGTACTATAGCAAAAGATTATTATAGAGTACACTGCCTACTAAAATACTAAAAAAATGCGTATATATGACTTGATTTATGCTGAAATGAACCCTTAAAAAACGTTTTTGTATATAAAAATGCTTGGGTTGGTTACTAACAGCACCTCCAAATAGGTACGCATTTATTATGCATAATTGAGCATTGGAAAAAATCATAACTCATGAATATCATGCTTGTTGAGAATTGCCTACTATTATTATTGTTAATTGACACCATGTTGTCAAACAATATGGTGTTTCAAAAAGTTGTAATACAAATTTTTACACCACACAATAGGAGGGTCAGTATAGTTGTACTACTTTGTGCATTCATATACATTTAAAAATTAAAAAAATAAACTAAAATGAAAACATTGTGAGAAAAAAAAGTAAGTCGTTATATTTTTTATAACTATTGGTCACCGTCTTGAGATTCCTTACCATCATTTTTGGTGTTTAAGTAGCTAGTTAAGCAAAGGTTGGTAGCTTAGTCCGTTGTTAAGTTTGCCTTTGATTTAATATATGGTGCGCAATGCATAAATTTTGTTTTATATTTCAACATCTTGAGCTGAGTTTTTCGGCTTGTCAGTGCTCTTTTGAGCTCTGGAACTGCCTTTTCCGACACAAATATTTACTTGCGTATAAATTTCCTGGTTCATCTACAACAAAATGTGCTGATACAGACGAGTAGGCAGTTCGGTGATCGATACAGATATAGCTCGTTGAATTCCCTTGACAACTTTTGGTATACTCATATTTATGTATGTTGAAATGTATTATTCACCTACAAACCTACTTACAATAATAGACCTTTTACATTGAGTAAATAAAGTGGATAATAAGGATTGGTAGGTAAACAAGAATTAACTGTTTGAAGTTTGACTGAATTCTTACACTTGACATATTTTATTTATATTGAAACTCAAAAAAGAATTCAATTAATAATTTTTACGGGTTTTATCGTATTCACTTGGACTGCGAATACACATTTTACATTTCAAATTTTAAATATATACTTTGTAATATGAAACATTCCTTATACAAGTCAAGTCAAAAACCATATATCATATACGCTTGTGACCTTGTTAGTTTGAAGTTACCTATCCCATATTTTATTTGAACAATACAGATTTTTGTAATTAAAACAGGTAAATATTGTAGGCATGGGCCGCTTGAAAGCATAATTATTCCACCTTGTATGTGCCTTTTTTAATGTTTTTTCTTTTTGTCTGTGTAGCTGTGTGCACTGCAATGTGCTTGCTCATAAGTTCTAAATGCCGGAATTGTGGTAACTCATCAAACTGTTCACAGTCATTTTTTAGATTTTGTTGCCGGGTGAATACGGATGGGCGCATTTTCTAACAAGGCGTTTGCTTTGGGAGAGCATGAATAATTTGATAAGTCACATCGGTGTACAAAGTTTTGAGGGAACTAACGAATACCCGTAATGACGGCGTATAGCCCGAGATTCATCGAAACGCATTGCTATTTCCTTCACAAACGTTGTTCGTCTTGGGTCGGTCAGTTAGTACATTATTTGTAAAGTTCCACAACTCAAGTTTATATTTTCCGTCGTTGTAGTTATTAGTGTTGCGTATACGCACGCCTACCCATACCTTTTGAAAATAAGCAAGGAAAGCTCGAAGCTGATTTTTAAAAGTCAGAATCAAACTTATGAGAAGCCGGAGCTCCTCGAATTGTATCTCAGACGCGTCTCGAAATGCGTTATATTACATTATTCAATATCGTATATGTTATGTTGTATTTATATGCAATTCTTATTTTTATCAATTATTCTTATTTTTATATATTTCTATTACATGTATGCTTTTTATCTATAAAATATTTGGCCTTATATATTACTTCTACACAACCCACGGAAGACTTATTGCGTAAAAGATTATGGTAATTGTAGTTTTTTGTTTGTTTGTCCATAAACTTGTCTTTATTTTATTGAAATATTTGCAGTTAAATCCGCAATTTTAATATCATCCATTTTATGTTCCAGTGCTGCAATGTACATGGATGCTTTTTAAATTCGTTTAAAAACCACAATCTCAGTCTCCAAACTTAGTTTTGACTATTTGTCAGCACATGGAGCAAACAGCAAGCCCTGCAAAATTTGAAAAATTCTTATAAAATTAAGCAAATGTGCAGACTGCTTGTTAACTTCCAAACTATATTGAGAGTGTAAGGGAGTTCTTGTTCTAAAACCCAAAGCTGCATGGCCTTCAGATTGAAGGGTGTTTTTATTTGTACAATTATTGCTTCAGGAATTGCACATGGCTTGTCACCTATATCACTTACTTGGAAATCACAATTGCTAATTGTGCGATTCAGATCAACAAATTTGACAATTTTTCGGCAAATTAGAGCTTTTGTAAACGCAAGTTTAACGTTACAGATAACATGCCTGTTTCCAAAACTGTGTGCATGAATGGGGTCAAGTACGGTGGAATTCAATGATATTTCAGGAATATCTAAAATTGGAGATTAACAAATCACACCACTCATGAACTGCAATCATAACTTCGAATTTGAAATTATACTTCTGTATATAGTCTATATAGTCTGTATATATAGGATAAAAACTTGCATCTCGTATATTATGCATATAAATCAGTCATTTTATTGCTTTTTAATGGTGTTTTGGATTTACATTTTAATACGTGTATAACTCTTAATTATTTACTAACAAAACATTTTGATTATTTAGTCAAATCGTGTATATTTAAAATACAACCAGTGTGATTCGCGAATTAAGTGTACACATCCATGTTGAATTAACTGCGTATTCAAATTATATATATTGAAATGTCTTGATAAACATATGGGTTATTTTTTTACTCATACCAAATTACTTATGCCAAAAATGTTATTTGTAAAATTTCGTCCTCATGATTCTCCCAATATGTTATTTATACATGTAAAAGGAATAAATTTATATTGCCCCGTCATTACTTTCTTTATGTAAATTACTATACAATTCGTCTAATTATTTCCTCGTCATATGTATTTATTGAAAAATCATCCACACAACCTTATTACAAAATTCACATTCGTACAAGAACTTCGTCATGTAAACAAAAACGATTTGTATATAAGAACCAAAACATTAGAAATTCAGACAGCATGAAAAATTGTGTTAAAATTTTCCCCTAAAAGATTTCATCGCATTGTTTTTATATTTTTGTGGTCCCTGTGGCGAACAAAACTAAAGTGAAAGATACGAAGGAAGCATATGAATGACACTTGTACCTTTGAAGTGTAATTGTGAGCAAAACGGAGTCTGTCTCCTGGAATTTTCCCGGACCCATCGGCTATTGATGATTCCAGCCGTGCGGAATGCCTTCTTTCTTGTCTTCGTACTGTTCACGCTTCAATGCGGGAGCGGCGTGACGGTATCGAACACTTACAGCGTGGACATTTTCCAGTCGACTGGCTCCTCCATTGACAAGTACGCTTCGTCCATCATCATCCTCGTAGCTCGAACTGTACATCGTCCTGAGTCCCATTAGGAACAGTTTGAACGAGGTCAAAAGTCAGAGGTCACGTATTTTACTTGGCTCTTCTGCCTTCTTGTTGTTTTTCGTCTGGTGAAGGTTAGCGCTCTGTTTTCCGCACTGTTGGTGGATGGATGTGGTCGGCAGGTGATGTTCATTGGATCGGATATTCCTTTGATGGTGTCGATGGGTGGGTTTTTCTGAGTCAAAGAGGAAGTCTGAGCAATGGCGACGTTTAATTGGCTTCCACTTACTCCTATGATTATTTTCATCCTTGGCTATATACTCCTCCAGTTTGGGCTCTGTGACACAAAGTCTCGTGCCTGAAGTCCTCCCTCAACGTGTTAGAGGTCAGTTTATCCGTTGTTTTGTTCAAAATATTCTTTGATTTTCCCCCTGAAATAAATACATTTTCCATGCAATTGCTCGTAATTCGTCATTCGTAATTTGTTGTGTGCTTTTAGGGAGCTCGCTTCGCTCGCTCCCCTTATGAAAAGTGGCACATGTCCGTCGGACGGACGTGTGCGTTCTGTCTGTCTGTCCGTTCGCCGCGCGGCGATTACTCTCAAACCGATTGAGATTTTGACTCGGGGTCTTTTCTATTGCGGTTATATTGCTTATAATTTGGATGAGTTTGGAGGTGCGCATGGTCGGAATTCCCGTTTCGGGTTTATCCTTGTTTTTTCGGGGTTTGTGACCTGTTTTACTAGTATTTTTCATTCTTCAACGATTCTGGAGTAAAAACTCATAAGGAATCCGAATCCGAAGCCTAGGTTTAAGAAATCCGAATTGTGGACCCCGAATTCGGTGTTTTTCAGAGTTTTTGACCTGCTTTCAAACTGCTTTTTGTCTCTAACAATTCTGGTTTACAAAATCTTGAGGAACCCGAATTCGATGTCAAAATTGGAAAAATCCGAATTGTGGACCCCGAATTCGAGGTGTTTCCCTGAATTTCGAGCAATGTAAAGAAAATCCCCGGCCATCCCTACAATTTCCATGCCTTGAGATTGTTTTGTCACGCTCCGCTCCCTGGTCTGGACGCTCCCTGTACAGGGATTATTGCATTTGTATTTGTAGCGATCGCGTCGAGTTGGTTGATTATAACAAAGTGTGGAATTCATTTCATTTTCACGCGATTCTATCAAAATTTCCCGGACGGAGTTGGTCAGGCCATTTGCCATTGGATCTTTGCTTTTATCTGTCTCCTTGGCCTCATTTTTTCATCTTCTGCGTCCCGGAAACCAAAGGCAAATCCCCCATGCAGTCACTTGCCAGACCATTCAAAACCAAACGCAAAACGAAACGACATTTTCAATCAATTTGGCCATGATGATTTTAACGAAGAGAACGAAAGTGTCAACTCAATTTAATATATAATGCAAGAAATATGAATTCAAAGTACGCGTTTAAACGGTTGGATGGAAATTTCCAATTGTGACTTGACAAACCATAAATATTTGTGTACGGACTTTTGGGCGGGAATGGGGAAAAAAAGTTTTTAGTTTCCAGCGCCTCGTTTCCGGATTTTAGTATTAATTGTGTTTCTTTGTTAAAACAGCTTCGTTTTTACAAAATGTCTTTCAATTTTCTTTTTGAGTATATAGCGACTGGCTTGAAGTTTCAATCAATTAAGTAAAAATTCTATCGAATTTGTACAAGCGACTTGATCATTTATTTACACACTTGCACAAGTTGATAATTAACCTATTGGCTCAAATTCCTTTATAAAATTTAAATGTAATTCACATTATTTACACTGCAAAAATGCTATGGATTTGAAATTATTTTTGGTAAATGTCAGTCAGAGGCGGATTGAGAAGTTTTAGTTTATCTTCATGAGGATTCGTTTTGGTTTTTGGTGGTGAATCGTTGCAAATGGGGTCATGGGAACAAAAGTGGCCTCCGTCTTGGCACCTGTTAAATCCCCACCAAAAAGAGAGAACAAATTATATTACAAATCTACCGACACAGTCAGAGGCAGACGTATATAGATTAATGAAATGAAGAAAATTAACCCGGGAGATTCAAAATTGATTTATTATCCGTTGCTCCTTTCCATTTGAATTCGCTCATCTCCAAAAGTTTCCCACAAACTTTCTCACTCAGCCCCGTGAAAGCTGAATCAAGAGACTTGAGATTTGTTCTACACAGAACCAGATTCAATTTGAAGTGACCCACAGCCAGAGGCTATTTTACCAAAAAGTCACTACGTACAATTTTTTTTCACATGGGCACTTTTGACACTCCAATTTTTTAAAAAGGGCACTTTTGATACCCCAA